>SKCR01027657.1:0-304826 GCA_019454045.1 Zanthoxylum bungeanum | reverse complement strand
TATTTGATAATATACTTCTAGTAGTGTCACTTCCCAATATCAATTACAAACTACTTTGTATCTGCGCACTACAAAATATATTATCGGGTCTTTGTCTAATATATACATATCACTAAATCATATTTAGTTTCAATCTAATCGTAATTAGATCGAATATGTATATAAAAACAAGAAGTACTACCATAAATAAGTAATATTATGGAAAAAAGAATTGTTCGTATTCATGAATCGGACATAAATACAATTCGGATTGGCACTCCGAGCACCAACCCTAACATCGGGGTGTTTTATCACTTTAAGTTCATTTCCCCATTGTAGTTGACCCCGAGCAACAATAAAATACTCTCCTTTCTCCCGTGGATATAGGTTGGGCCACTTTTCGCCGAACCAAGTAAACTTTGTGATTTATCTGTCTACTTGCTAAGTTTGCTTTGGTTCCTTACTTACTAAGCAAATTCACTGACGATGAAGGTTTATTTGAGTGATGAATTTCCTATTTTGCCTTTTGAACTAAAATCAGCCGTCAACAATAAATAAATATAAACATTAAAAGCTGTTATTCGTGTTATCGTGATATGTGATGTCGTGTTAAATTTAAATAAATATGAACACAACTCGCGTATTAAAATCTTTGAACACGAATATAATTTACTTACTAAATTAATAGACATGACATCTCACATCTCACATCCTATTAATATGATTACATGATTAATAAATAGGTTGTAAATAGATAATTGTGTCATAAACATGTTGTAAATTGATACTCATATCATGTGAACGCGATTACATGGATATTATTTATATTATAAATAAATAAATATGTCGAAATCATTTCATATGGATAGGACACAATTTAATAATGGCAAATGTAAAGGGTGATTCTATTTCAAAAACATTTTAGGTTACATTACAACCATATTTTTCTAAATGATATGTTAGACTCAATGGACAAAAACACCTAACCTTTTTTCTAGTGCAAAAACATTATCCCTTTAAATTGTTCTTTTTCATTTTAATTACCCTTCATCACACAATGAGGATCCTTCACTATCAAAGTTAAATTATTGCCCCTCACTATGTAAAACTAAATTCTCAACCTCAAATAATTTCTTTTAAATTTCAAAGACCTATCATTTTATTCAATAATGAGGGATTTATAATACTTTCTGCCGTGAATGAAACCTTTTTTTTTTTTTAATTAAACCAAAAAAAAAAAAAAAAAAAAAAAAACAAATGGTGTGTTGTCAAATTTCTAAAGACATGATATGATGATGATTGAGATCCAACACAAGGTTGCAAATCAAAATCAGTGTCTCAATCATTTTTCCTGTTTTTGGACAATCATTTTCAAATTAAAAAAAAAAAAAAAAAAGGGTGTGTTGTCAAATTTCTAAAGACATGATATGATGATGATTGAGATCCAACATAAGGTTGCAAATCAAAATCAGTGTCTCAATCATTTTTCCTATTTTTGGACAATCATTTTCAAATTAAAAAAAGAAATATAAAAAGTTTACAAGAACTGAACTGTCCGATGTATGTCTACCTCTTTGAAAATTATGATTGGTAGAATAAAAAAACACATGTATAATGAGAAACCTGACTCGAATGAGCAGAGTTAGTTGAGTTATGTCCAAAGATTTTAAATTTATATCTCTATCGACACCTAATCCTCTCTTACCGGTGGCGTCGGTGAAGGCAACAACAACAATTGAGACACCAGTGGGTCTGGTGGTGACGATGGCCGTAGGTTTCGTGAAAATTTTCTCCATATTATCAAATATCAGCCATTGAAATGGATTAAAGTTGAATTTTAAACATTTGACGTATGATTTTATTGTATGGGACCAACTTTGTCCCTACAATTCAAGTATTTTTCTCTTTTGAGTAGGTAATGAAAATGACCCGTGAGATTACACGTGTCACATGGTTATTGGACATGGCCAGTACACGTGTTTAAGGGACACATAATTATTCACCTAAACAAAATTTGACTAGTAATATTAGATCCGGCTACGATTCCGGTTCGAAATCAAAACCGAACCGGAAGAAATCGGACGATTCCAATTTCTGGAATTGTTAGAATCTTCCGATTTTAAGGGAAACGATGACCGAGTCTAAGTAATATCTTCTCCTGAACATTGCAAAGGGCATTTCTTTTTTCCTATTAAATAATATAAGCTAAAATTTGGTATATATAAATGAATATGATAAAATTGCAAGGCAAAAAATAAAGAGGCTAAGTAACAATAAATAATAAATTTAGATGGTTAAAGTAAAAATTGAAACTACTTAATAGATTTGGTAGATTTTTTTTTTTTTTTTTTTTTTTGAAGTAAAAAATAATCATTAAATTTCTCTAGCTCTCTAATTTGAGAAGAGCTAATTATATCTTTCTAGAAAAGAATAATTTGAAGGCCAAGTAAAGTCTTCAAATACTTATAATAATCTCTTCCTAGGAGCCCAAGTGAGAACAAAGAAATAATGATATATTAAGATTTTAGAAAAATTAAAATGGGAAATGGTAAAAAGACCAAAGCATCTAAAATAAAAATAAACATGGCATTATGTGATTGGTAAAAAAAAGATAAGAAGAAGCATCAAACTTTTTTTCAACACCATATATCCATTTGACCTTGCCGACACTATTCTTATGGCCAATAGAAAATCATCCATAGAGTATAAAGTAAAACTGAAAAAATAAAAAATAAATCATTTTGGATATAATTCCTTAATCATGCAACTTTATGATGGTCTATCCATATTTCATAGTAAGATTTTAGCATGGCTTATGCCCAAAATATTCAAGGGAATATATAAAAGTCAACTTCTAACATTTTAATAAAATGAGAATTAAATTAAAAGATTAAAAAAAATGCATTTGAGCAAACTTTGTTATATTGAATTACGTGTTTTCTTAACTTTTATTTGATCATCATTTTATTTTTAAAAAAATACTCTCAATTGAAAAGTTTTATATATATATATATATATATATGTATATATATATATATGTATATACACACGTATTGTTTGTCTTTTAATCGATTGCAAACCATATTTTTCTATCTTCTAATTTAATTATTAACTTAATATATTAAAGAATTCTTCATTGGAAAGTTTATATATACACACATTCGAGATAAATTTTAACTCAATGACGGGTTGCATAGAAACGTAAAAAGGAAAAAAAAAAAAAAGAGAAAATTTAACATTTGATTATAAATATTTAGAAGTAGATTGGATTTAAATATTTAAACTTCTGGAAGCTTTTATAGATTTTTTTTTTTGTAAATATTTGTAGATTATATGGTAATAGTGAAATATATATATATATATATATATATAATGAGAAAATGTCTGAAAAATTATGTATAGTGGCCAATGCCCATAGTTTTACAATAATTAAACATTTGTCTTCAAAATAATTCAAAGAGTCAAACCGCCCATCACAAAAAGCATCAAATTGTACTTTTTTGAAATCAAAATCCGCCATATCGATGGCCTTTTAAGTCAAATTACTTTCTAACATAAATTAATTAATTAATCAAAACCATTATTCACAGAGCCATTTTTTACTCTCAAAATATAAAAAAACACCACTCGTATTATACCACGTGTCCCTTTTTCTATTTAATATTTATTATTTTTCTATATGTGGTTCCACTAACTGTAGTGATATATATATATATATATATATAATTTAATTATTTCAAAAACTGTAAAATATCTACTTCCAAATGTCTAAACTTATATCAATAGAAGCAAAATAATTTTTATAATTCCAAAAACTCTATACAAGTTATAACTCTTAAAAAAAAAACTAAAACAATATTTATCTTTACAAAATTATAGAAGTCACACTAAATCGACACTAAATGTATTTTATTTTTTCGGGCAATTTTCTTTATTCATGTTAGTGAAAATTCACTACAACAATTTTATCTATCTTTTCTTTTTTCACAAAATAGGTAAAAGCCTAAACTCAAAAGAAAGTTTCTTTTAATTTAGGGGTTTCTAAAAATATTTTTGACAAATTTATATAAAATATATGAAAATATCAAAACCAATTTGATAATTAATTATTTATTTTAATCCTATAACTAAAAAATTATGTCCACATATACCTCAAAGTTTTGTATTAGAGATGGCCAACGGACTGGCTCGACACTACACAGTACACAATCCGTTAAGATAAGATCCATTCATGATAGCGGGCCGGATCAGCACGACATGGTTAATTAATGGGTCATGTCGTGTCGGGCCCATCAATAAAATAAAAGGCCCAACACAACCCATGAGCACGGCTCATCGGGCTACATGGGTTGTGTATGGGCCGACCCACAGACTTAAAATCTAAAAAAAAAAAAAATTATGTTACTAGTGAATGATAATCACTAAACACTTGATGTATTTTTTTTAACAAAAAAAATAAAATAAAAAATACATTGTATTTTATATTATTTGTAATTTGTAGCTTTTCATTTCATATAAATAAATTATATTTCATTTCTCTTTCAAATAGTATTATTTTTAATTAAGAAATATTTCTAGTAATTATCTATATTGTTAATAATGGTTTGGTTAGTTTTAACTTCCAACATTTAAGATTTAAAATAAACTGAAAATGAGTTAATGAATTTAAAAAAATAAATGCGAAATTTTAAATATAAATTTCGTGCCTATTTTCATGCCTATCTTCGAGCCGGGCCAAAGCACGGCCCATGTCGTGCCTTGGCACGGCACGGCCCGCGAGCCAAAAATCTTGTCCCAGCACAACCTACATATGGGTTGTGTCGTGTCGTCGTACCACAAGTCGTGTCGTTCCAGGCCTGTATGGGCTTGTGTCAGGCCCACGGGCCTGATGAGCACCCAACCCTTTGGTCATCTCTATTTAGTATTGTGATTTGATTTATGGTATGACAAATTTGTGTTTTAATTAAAATAAAATTTTTCAGTATTTGGTTAGTAATAAAAAATTACTACTTCCTTTTAAAAAATATTTTATAGCAACTAAGATATTTAGCTTTTATTCACCAAAATAATAGTAAAATATACATAATTATTTTTTTAATATAAACCAAATTGTATTTTACTAGAGATGGCAAATATAAACCAAGTGAATTCAGAATCTGAATATCTGGATCCGAATAAATAATATTAAAAATTATTTTTATTTGTGATCTTATTATAATTTTATATTTCGATTTATATTATTTTGGATGAATTTTAAATTGTAAATGTTATTTTATATAAAAAAATTGTTATTGTTTAGTTAGAAATAATATATTATTTTATTTTAAGTATTTAAAATTAAATAATTTAAAATAAAAATACGGATTTTTTTAAGGATCCGGATATCGGAGATTCGTATAAAAAATATTCGCATCTGAATCAGCATAAAAATATACGGATTTAGATGCAAATCCAGATCCATGAAATGAAATGCAGATCCGAATCCGAATCCATACAGATCCAGATCCGTATTTTGTCATCCATATATTTTACTGTTTATCAACCACACTTTGTTACAATGAAACAAAATTATTTTCATAGATCCGAATCCGAGTCCGAATCCATACGAATTCGAATCCGCATTTTACCATCCCTATATTTTACCGTTTATCAACAGATTCAGATCTACATTTTACCATCACTATTTTTGAAAAATTATATTATGTTTCGGGTATATATGTCATCTCTCTCACAACAATTGGGTCCTACAACTATGTGAGACCCAACTATTATGAAAAAGATGATATATATACCCGAAACATGATATATCACCTCCTATATTTTACCGTTTATCAACCACACTCTGATACAATGAAACGAATTTATTCTCTCGTGATGTAATGGTAATATATATTTATATTTTAAATTAAACTACTTCAAATATGTGGATGATGACATGACAGTAAAAATAATTCAATAATAAAAAATAAATAAAAAAAAATAGGGAGCACGGGTCGGTGGCTAGCTTCTGATGATAAAGAGTTTATAACAGACAGAGCACAAGAAACAATAACAACAACAATAGCAAGCAACAGCAAGCTGCTGCTGCTTCTTCAAAGATACCTTGCAAATAAATTTTACTTTAAAAAAAAAATATATATATCAAATTTTGGTTATCATATCTGTGTTGATCTTTAAACCACCCATTTGAGGAAACAGAGCAGCCGTGGCGGTGGCAGCGGCGGCCGGGCTGGCGGGGTTAAATAGTAGCACTGTGAGTGTTAAAAATAGTAATAAGAATAAGAAGAAGAAGAAGACAAAAGTGAAAGAAAAATTCATGGAGTTGTGGAACAAGATGATCTTTCCCGTTAGAAGAGTCTGGTTTGCTGTTTCTTCTCAAGTTAAAGCTCGCCAAAACGGTGCGTTTTCTTCATCACTTCACTTTGGGGCCTCGCCCCCCTTCTTTTTAATCTTTCTTTCTTTCCCATTTTTTTTTTTTACTACTTTTCATTTTCTGAATAATTTCAATTGCTTTCTACTAATATTTTTTTATTAAAAAAAATAAAAAATATGTTTCTTGAATTTTTTTTTTTTTTTTTTTGGGAGTGATTATCTTTAAAACCTCATTAACCACGTAATAATAGTTTAATCAGATCATGTGCATTTTTTTCATATTTACTTGGATCATCAAATTGGTCATAACCTTTCTGGGCAAAATGTTGATACAAAATTTATAACTTAGTATCTAAACCTTGACTTTGCCAAGTTATTTCATTTTTCATATTTAATAGATATATATATGTGTAACTTAGTACCTTAATATTTTGCTCTGCAAAATGGGTTCAAATCCAAAATAGAATCAGCCTAATTGGTATTACAGTGTTTTTTTTTTTTTTTTTCCCTTTTAATAATTTATTATTTGAAGAAAAAGGATTTAACTATTGTGTTACAGCTTTATCTATCAAACAAGTTTTTTTTTTCTTTTTTAATTCTATTTGAATTATTATATGTAATCTAACCATATTTTCAAATCAAATGATTTTTTTTTTAAATTAAAAAAATCTATTTTAATATTATATGTATAGTGTAAACCAACCATATTTTCAAAAAATAAAATTTTGTTTAATCACTTCAATGAGCAAGCAATAAATCCAATTGTGCTTGCTTACATTCACTAAGCTTAAATCCACACAATGATAAAAGAACACTCAAATAAAGTAACTACTGTATGATGTTTTAGTAACCCCCCTAATGAAGAAATTTCAATCCACCAACGAGAATATTACTTTCTTGTTTATTGTACTAATCATAAAGCAGAAAATTTAGAAGAAAATTCCAATTTTTCGTTTCAGATGGACAAGGTTCTCGAGACAGTCGAGGCAACGGCCTCAATTCGATCGCAGAAAAAAAAACTAAAAGCATTAGAAGAAATCATCTACAACTAATACATAAAAGCACCCATCAAAACTAAACAAAATGAAATATAACAAAACAGGTTCATGAAATAAAATGACCGTTAATCTCTGAATAGGCTATCATTTGTGTTTAATAGCATGAAATGTGTGTAAGTGTTATTCTCCAAAGAGTCATCATCATATATAATTTCTATCATAAATAAATTTATTAATAAAAAATTATAATTAATAAATAAATATAATAGTAAATATTGATTATTTTAAAAAATAATAATTATTTTGCATTTTCGGCTAAGTACTGGGGTTGAACTACTCTGTCAACGTGGTTAACAACACTACCGGTTAGGAAAACAAAATTGAAAATTTTATTTTTTTTGTAGCTTTTTAGGGCTTTCAGGTCGAGGCGTCCACCTCAAACCGCCTCAAGCCACCTCGACTCGAGGCGGGCCGCCTCAGGCCTTTGAGGCGGTCCTATTGAAAACTCGGTGTGAGGCGATAGCCTCGACGCGCCATGGCTGCAAGGCGGCGCCTCAGATGGAGTTTTTAATCTATGCAGATGGATAGCTTCGCCAAAAGATGAAGCTAAAGTGGTAGTACGATCAACATCTTTTTTAGTGCAACTTTATGCTTAAGTTACTCATAATGGTGTGATAGTAACATCCACTTATAGCTTAAATTACAACTTTATGTAAGGATATATATAAAAAAAACCGAAAGAGCTACTGGTCCTGTGAGGACCACTTGGGGCATCGGATACTTAATGCTGAACTCAACAACCTAGAAGGCTCTTAATATCTCTACTACTTTATGATTAATGAAAGTTTAATCTGGTGATTGTGACTAATTATAGATGGTTGTAGTGGTGTTTCGAGATTTGAGAATATATGCGTATGGGAAAGATTTGCTTACTTGGCTCTGCTGCCTCCATGGTGTTGTTTCTGGACAGGTGCTGGGATTTTGAAGCTTCGTGATGATGTACAGACTTGTGAATATCAAGATGTCCAGGTGATGTGGGAAATGCTGAGTAGATCAGAATCAGAGATGATGAATCAGAATCCCAAGAGGCGGCAACGACCCTTTTGGAGAGTTTTCGTATGGTCTAACCATAGTTCATCCTCATCCTTGTCTACAAAGCATACCTGAAAAGAGACTGCAGTTTGATAATACTATAGAACAATAATAATAATCAATGTGTTGCTGCTGTTCTGCAACCTGAATGACCCTTGTGCTCACATCGCAGTGGCATTTATAGAGCTGTTGCAACTGTGTCCAAATCAATGTACCATTAAATGTCATGAATTTTCATTTTTGCGTTTTTACTCGCAAAAGTGATCTGTCAAATGACATGTATCATTGTGTACATAAATGTTAATCAAGTCTTGAAAATGCAAGGACACGGCTTACAATAAGAACAAATAGAAGGGAGAGTTGACCCTACAAGGAGCTGGAGAGACTCATGAAATGCCAGAAAGAGGAGATAGAATGAATGAGAATTAACAACTCATTTAGGACAAATTATATCACACCAGTCGCAACCAAGAATTTTTCTTGCTCACACAGGAAATTTCTAATCTGAAAAAATGGTTATCATTACCAAGTATTGAAACAGATTTAACACTAAACTCTGGTTAGGAGAGAAGAGAAGAGCAGTACTCCTTTCATAACTCACAAAATTGCCTAAGAGAGTCCTTTCAAGCTTTCCACTAGCACAATATTAAAAACTAGTGGAAGAAAGGTCGTTCCCAAAGCACAAGACTCCTGCTACGACTACGGTTTGAGGAAAGTCCCAATGTACTATTATACCTCTGCAAGTTTAAACAATCTTGTGATTCCAACTTTCCAGCTATATATATACTATTTGGCACTACACAATGAAGCTAGTGCAAATCATCCACAAGAAGATATAAGCCTTGGAATATAAATTCAATACACTGTAACATGGAAGAAACAGAAAGTGAGCTTCTGCAAAATCAAACATGGGGCATCAACAGTACCTTTCAACTGATCTTCGATATCTTTTACATCATTCTTTCTGTCTCCTTCACTTCTGCATCTAGCAATCCTAAAAATGTAAAACTTGTAAACTGAAGCAGCAAGATAAGCACTGAATTTGAACAATTAAGGCAATAACTCGAATTATAAAACATGAGAAGACTATGTCATCGCAGATGTTGAAGCACTGATTAGTGATTACAGATGAGACATTTACAAAGCATTGCAGGAAGCATTTAGTTCATTCATTACCCTCATATAGTTCATACTTTGCAGGCACCTTCCTACCATCAAATAAACTTTAAAGCACCGTTAACATAAGCATTAATTATTCATAATTTCTTACAATTTGATTCAAAATTTAGTATTCTTCTTTCTTCATCCAATGAGTAAATACATTCAGCAAAGGGCATCTAGGACATATCATCCAAATACACAACTGGATGAAATAGGATGGCCTCAAATAAAAGAAAACAAGGCAACGATGAAAATGTATGAACTATGGATAATCAATGAATCATAAACCAGAAAGGAGAAGAGGATATGACTTAAACATAAAGAGAATTTCCTAAAACATATCCCTAAGATCTACAACTGATTATTCAAACCCTTCAAAGACCCACTATTCCACCCCAACCACACACAGTAAAGCTCACCACAACGGTATGTCCCCATATTCATAAAGTAGTAATATAAATCCATAACATGTTATGAGATTCAAACACATAAAAGTCAATGAGAGAACTTCAAAATCTATTAAAAAATTACCTCTCTACAACCTGCAAATCATTGTGTTCAATAGTCGGAAATAATGAATTTCATAAGTTCCAAAGTACCTTTTCAGAAACCCAAAGCATTGCAGGCAAGACCTTTTTCCAACTGCATATGAAGAAAATATTCAAACCCAGGCCTAGTTTGTATATCCTCAAGCAAGCCTAACAGAAAAGCCAACTAAAGCAAACAGATTTCCAGCACAATCTGCTAAAAAAACATTAGCTTTGAATAGGCATAAGCTACAGCATGCATCTGCACTAATCATGGATGCAAGTTCGTTCAACTGGTAAAACCTTTTTTTGGTGGTACAAGAGGACTGAAGTTTGAGTACCGCTCACATTAGGGTTGGGAAGGGATTTGGTTTTAATTCATGGAACAAAAAAGAAAAAAGAAATCAATTTTAAAAGAATATCATTTGCACTAATTTATAGAGCTGTTGTCCTTTAAGAATAAAGAAAAGAAAATAAGTATGAGCACAAAACTGTGCACCTCTGGATCCTAAGCAAGCAAACAACATATTGAGATATCCCTCACTGATACAGAAACAAATGTTAATACTGGCACAATCTAGATTCTTGATTTTTCCAATTCAATAAACGTTTTAGCCTTCAAGAATCTCTATGGTTAGTAGAACAAGTTCAATTTGCAATTACAGTCAATAAGAAATCTTTACCTTGAATGTACCCAACAGATTGAAAAAGGAGATGGCACAATTTCCCCATTAGAGGAGAAAAAGAATGTTTCCCACTCTTGTGAAGTAGAGCTTATTTGATGGCCTCCTGTGGCCAAAAAAATTATCTTCGAAATGTTTAAAATTTAAGAAGTAGATCATCCACAACAACATTATCCTAAATTTTTGAATGATGTTTCATCATCATTAATATGATGCAGAACATAGAGAAGCTTCAATGAAATAGTAGGTCAAGAGCACACGTGAGTATTCCATGTAGAAATAAATATATATCAAATTCCCACATAAAGGCCAAAAGAAATGACACTAATACTAAATAGTTCACCTTGAATTAACTGTAAAGTTGAAAAGAAAATCAGCAAGAATACTCAATTGATCACAACTTCTTGATATTGAGATCAAAACAGATTCTAATTACATTATGAAAATTTCACCTTCCTACTCTGCTAAATAAATTTCCTGCAAAACTTTCTACTTATAAGTTTTCTATAAGGAAGAGAAAATGCTAAACATCACTTGTTATAGAAAATGAAAAAACTATGCTACTAATACAACAGGGCAACCAAACATGGGTTTTCTTTTCTTCTCGTCAGTCGTCCCTTTGATTTGATTGGTCGCTGTAAAATGTGATATTCCAGAATACAGAAAGGCTATACAAGCTCTAAATGAGTGCATCATACTCTGAATTCCATTCTTACTGTAAGGAAAGAATTTTATCTTGATTGCAGCTGACTGGATTAACAATGACATGGAAGAGCATCCACTGCATCATTGGCACCGAAACAACACTAATTTTTTTAGGACCCTTTCAAAAAGTAAAGGTCAAATTAATAATATATAGAAGACGTCAAAATTCACTCTAGAAAAGTTATTCCTCATGTGAATGTATACAAATTTTCTCCAGCAGTAATGGCCGGTCTTCTCCAAGCTGCTGTGGATTCAGCCACATAGCGACCTTGAAATCTAGCAAAGATAATGGGAAGTTGCATCTCCGTTCAGCCATTTCTTCGGAAGGCATATTTCCATTTTGCACATGAAAGTAATCAGGCAAGAAACCATTAACAAGCTTACCATGAGAATGGTGCTTGAGGATATTGTTCCGAACTGAGTCATGTCCACGCCTTGTTCCTACCAATTCAATGGAAGACCTGATTAACCTCTTTAAGTACGCATTTAATCCACCATTCAACAAATTAACACAGTCCATCGACACACCTTCAATGCCATGTGCTGCAGCAATCTGCTGCATCCGTTCCTTCAGTGTCTCGGTGCCAAGAAGTTCACCACTATCATATGAGCGTAAACATCTACCACTGCTAGCTAAATGTGGTATTTGGTGAGCCCCGCCTACACTAGACAGGCAAAATGGTATTCCAAGGGGTGCTTCGAGTGAACTTCTGGCAGGCAACTGTCTTCCATCGCCAACAATCAATGCTTCCCTCTGTTCATTTGTATCTAACGAAATTATACTTTCTGCAGATATTTTTACTCTGGCAGTGTGGCAAAGCATAACTTCCCCTTCATTATTCGTTTTATTTGAGATTACTTGATGATGCTGCACCAGCTTATTTATTTCATGAGAATCCAAATCTACATTATCAGAAACAACATTATTACCCATAATTGTCGATTGCTGAGAAGAAATATCCACCCTCCCATCAGACCCAACAAAGATTCCAGATCTTGTCCCACAAGGGTATGACAGCAAGCCATCCTCATTCTTCTGATACCCATCACTCGTAAACTCAAAACCACCCTCATCTCGAGTTGATCCCAATGGCTGGACTTTTGCAAGACAAGCATTTTTCAAAATTGAACGAATTAATTGATTATGAAGTGTAACATTCTCTCTCCCAATAACCCTCAAACAGAACTTATTGAACTCGACCTTGCTTATCTTCAAACTCAATAACTTACTCAAATAATAGAAATATAGCTTTGACTTATCCGGCCCAAGTCTCTTAACTAACTGAGCTTTCAGCTCCAGGAGATTGATCCGCGAATGCAGCTGACTTGGACGTTGCATCTCTCACCAGAAAAAAACTCAAATACAAGACAACAGTTCACAAAACTAGAAAATTTCACTTTCCTTTACCCAAAACCCCAACTAAATCATCATTTTAAAACTCACCCCATACAGTTTCAAAAAAAAAAAAAAAAATGCTCGCATACGAATTATGCAAACTTGTAACTCTAAAAAACCCATCACGCCAAAACAAAAACTCTCCAAATTTAATCTTGTAACAAGATTTAAACTCCCAATTCAACAGAACCAAATCCATTTGGCCATATTTAAAATTCTCTATTTTATTCAAATTACCGAAGATAAAAGCAAAATGGATCACCAAAGCTCAAGAGCTAACTAGCTAATGGGCATTTGCATCAAAGATGAATTTTCGAAAAAAAAAGGGATTCTAGAGAGAGAAAATCGACATCCTGGCCTGTTTGGAGCTCGAGAAAATGCAAGAAAACTTTCAGGGGTCTGATCTTTGCAGCTTATTGTTCTTGCATTGAGCTCGCTCTTTACCTTCAAGAATTTCTCTCTCTAGAATTCTTTTGCGTTTTTATTTCATTTTTCAGTATTTTGATTTTCCATGTAAGATCTTGGATCGAATAAGAAGATTTTATAGAAACAAACCCTTTTGCTTCATCTTCTTGCAAAACTTTTTCGTTTTTCTTCTCTCTGTTTATTACTTTATTCTCATTTTTGTATCACAATTTAGTATTTTTTAAAATAGTAATAAGAATTTTTAAAATTATAAAATTTGTTATTATTTAGACTTTCTTATATTATAAATTCTTATAGTAAATCTATTAAATAAAAATCATATTATAATAAAAAATATATATTATATTATCCGATTAATTTTTAAATAATATCATAGATAATTCGACGAATAATATATATATATAAATTAAATATTTTTAACCTTTCTAATCGTATGACATGAAACCTCAAGATGACGGCGTTGGTTAATACTAGTGGGGTTGCTCTAAAGTAGGGGTGGCAATTTGGGTCAGGATTCGTTTATTCGTTCGATTCGATTCGCTTTAAAGCGAATACGGGTTTGAAAAAATGGATTCGTTTAATAAATGAGTCAATTCGATTCGATTCGTTTATTAAACGAATCGAATACGAATTTAAGCTCATTGATTCGTTTATTCGTTTAGGATTCGTTTTATTATTTTTATTTACTAGTTCTTGTTAAATTTCAATTAAGAATCAAGTAATTATAGCTAATTATCATAAAAAAAAAAAGTAATATTTTCGATATTTGGTGAGATATTTTTAGTAAATATATTAATTACATATTTCATATGTATATATTTATGAAGAATTAATGTAAATCAAGTATTAAATAATATCATTGACTAAACGAATAAACGAATATTCGTATTCAATTCGTTTAATAAACGAATCGAATTTTGTTCCTGATATTATGTTCGTTTAATAAACGAATCGAATACGAATCCATCACATTTTGATTCGATTCGATACGAATTCGATTCGTTGATTCGTTTTGTCACCCCTACTCTAAAGGATTGTGGATTTGTTGGGGAGAGTGAGTGTGAATACTACTCACTTAACTTTTATTCGTTTATTCGTTTTTTTAATAGGATAGTATATATATATATATATATATTTTCTTATTATAATAGAATTCTTATAAAATTAAAATAAGTATTTTTGTTGTAATACTAGTTTTTGCCCGTGCCTACGGCACGGTGTTACAGTATTTGCTCGTGCCTACGGCACGGTGTTACAGAATTAAATGATTTTATTTTTTAATTAAATGATGCCCGTGCCTACGGCACGGTGTTACAGTATTTGTCCGTGCCTACGGCACGGTGTTACAGAATTAAATGATTTTATTTTTTAATTAAATGATTTTATTTTAACTTTCTATTTTTTAATTTGAAAATTTTTGACCCTTTCCATCAATCAATTCACTCTCTTTCCTCCAATTACCAATGAAATTATATGGGCCGTCAATTAAGCCACATAAAGAGAGCCGTTGGATACACTCTCTTTCCTCCAACACCATTCTCCTTTATTATATAGATATTTTTTTATTTAATATATTTCTGAGAGCGTTCAAATTAGGTCTAGTTCAAACTCATGGAGTGACAAGAATACCCCTGCTACGTCGTGATAATGTAACGGAGTTACGAGTTTTGTCTAATTTTGCTAACGGTGAAATTTACAGGGTATTCGTTTGTCATAAAAAAAACCACATATCTCTTTTTGAAAATGAGTCAAACCACATGATAGTTTTTTGTACTTTTTCCAAAAATTAATTGTAGAGATTAAGTTAATCGTAGATAATTTAATAGTATTTTTTTATTTTAGTAGAATAATATATATATTTTCTTATTATAAAATAATTCTTATAAGATTATAATATGTATTTTTGTTGTAATATGTATTATATTTAATAGATTTATTACTTTAATAGTAGACTAGTATGGGGCTCGCGCAAGTTGACTAAAATTAAAATATTATCCTTATTATATCAATTAAAAAAACCTCTTATAAAATTACGTATGACTTGAAATGATACATTTTTTCTAAATAAACTAATGTTTAATTTAGAGATTAAGTTAATCGTAGATAATTTAAAATATTTTTATGTTTATTTATTTAAGTTATTTAATTTAATGTTTAATTTCTAGAATTTTAGATAAATAATTTTTTATTTGGATTTTACACAAATCAGAAGTTTAGTATGAGATAATGATTTTTTTTTATAATTATTGTGAGCTTAGAAATACATTATATATTTAAATTAAATGAAATAATTGATTAAAGGTTAATTAATTAATTTATTAATATATATATATATATATAAGTATATGTCATTTTGATTTTGACATGTGTTGTATTTTAAAAAAAGACATGTGGCTTTTGTATGGTATTAGTGGGATTATGTATTTTTGTTTTTAAAATTGTTTTGAAAATAAAAATCAATTTTCACTTGGTGACCGTGCCCCGTTTTTTAAAATCACAATATAAAAAAAAAGAGTTGTTCATTTTCTTCTCTAAGGAAACCAAAAAGCTCAAATAGTAAACCCTTAGAAAGAGAGAGTTTTGGGAAAACAAATCAAAAAGCTAAGGCTTGAAGAATTGGAATTTAAGGTAACTTTCCTTAATTCTTATATTAGGAAATTGGTTCCCTTACCTTTTGAATACATAAGATGTATTTTTATTTTTCCCTCTCTTGAATATGAATTCTATTTGTTAGAAGCTTGTTGGAAAAAAAAAGCATCACGTGTAGTGAAAATTAAAGCTTAATAAGTGTTATTATACTTTAATTTTGTTAAAGAATGATAAGTTACCATTTTAGAGTTTTTATGACATTTTATGAAAATCTAGTATTGTTCTTGTGTGTTTTAATTGTGGTGAGACTCTTGAGATGTTGGAAAGTTTGGATTAAAGCTTGATAGGAAGTTGATTTTAGTGTTATTTCATTACTTTGATTAATTAAATAATTTAGGATTTATGTCTAATTCTAAAATTGGGGCTTTTATATCATGGATGTAATTATGTATATTAGATTACACAAATCTTTTCAGTAGTGTTTTAGAAACACTCATGGATGTAAAGATTAATTAAAATCTTTTTAGTAGTGTTTTAGAAACACTTAAAAATGTAAAAGTTTACAACATAAGCTAAATTTTGGCTAAAGGTATTTTAGATATTTCCAAAATCGGTTTTGGGACCCAATATTAAAACACTATTTATTTTAATAGTCTACAGAAAAAATTTTGAAATATGAAAATTTTGATTTTTCACGCTCCGCTGCGATATCTGATAAAATCGTAATTACGCTAACAATATCTCCCAACCAAAGTGGCTTTATTCCCCACAGATTAATCTCTAACAAAACTATAGTGGGCTTAAGCCGGCATAAGTGATGGACAAAATGAGATTCACTAGTAGATGGAGATCTTTAATTAGAAATTGTGTCACTCTCACTAGCTTCTCACTCCTTATACAAGAATGTCTGTTATTACCGTTATTTTTGTTTATTTTGTGTGCAGAAGCTCTGTCATCATTATTGTATAGAGCTGAAAAGGCAAAGTTGTTGACGGGGATGAAGTTTGGGAGATGAGTAGCCATTTCTCATTTATTTATTTTACATATGACAATCCAGTATTTTCTTAAGCCAGCATCAAAGATTGTAGCCATCTCAAGCTAATTTTGGATACCTACTTAGAAGCCTTATGCCAAAATATCAATTATAGAAAATCCTCATTAATGTTCAAAGGCTAATAATGAGGAGATTAAAAGGATTTTCAACTTAGAAGTGGCACATGTTCACGATAAATACTTAGAGCTATCCTCGGTCATTGGCAAAAATAAAAAGAAATACTTCTAAAGACTGAAAGCCAAAATTTACGAGAAATTAAAGTAGTGGAACTTCAAAATGTTCGAGGGGAGGGAAAAAAATCTTACTAAAAGCAGTGGCTCAAGCTATTCCAACTTATTTAATGAGTGTGTTTAGAGCAACTGGATTCCACAACCATCTCTTTTTCATCATATATCATAATTTCCTTCTCTTCCTATTGATGTAAACGTGTTGAGTTGTTATAAGGTATGGCCCAACTAGTCAAATAATGTCCTCTTTTGTGGTCCAGAGATTGGCCTAGCAAACTGACTTTTTGGCCCCTCACGGTTTTGTTCTTAGCATGGGCCCAAGCCCACTTAAAAGGCATCTTAATAGTTAAATGAACACAACACTTATAAGGCTATCTCCAAGATCCCTCCATAGTAATAAGAGATACTACAACCCACCCCATTGGGGCCCAACGTCCTCGTTGACATATTTCTGGTTGGGATAAGACTCTGATAATATTTGTAAGATCTGGCCCAACTAGTCAGATATTGTCCGCTCTTGCGACCTAGGGATTGGCCTGACAACCTGCCCCATAGACCCTCACGGTTTTGTTTTTGGCATGAGCTCAAGTCCACCTAAAATACCTTTTACTAGTTGAAGGAGCACAACACTTACAAGACTATCTCCAAGATCTCTCCCAAGCAATGTGGGATACTATAGTTGTTAACTGACAGCAACTCTTGGAATGAGAAGCTTATAAGAAGCTATTTTGGAGAGTTCGGTTGTGATGAGATTATTAGAATCCCGCTACCTAAGAGGCCAAAGGAAGACAAAATGTGTTGGCATTAATGTAATAGAGATGCATTTTCAGTGAAAAAGCGTATATCACCTTGCCACGGAGACAAACGGAATTGGAAGAGCAACTTGCTCGCACCAAGGTAACAATTTTAAAGGGAAATTGTTGGGTCTGGATTGTTGGACAATTATGACCCATAACATCACTATTTGTAAAAGATATTGTGGTTTTTGTACAAATTAACTATGTGACAAAGGAAATTGCTATTTTATCATTTTGTAATTAGATTACTTGGATATATATAAATGATAAAAGTCCTTATGATTAGTTCCGAATTAATAAGATATGAGACAATATTAATCCACGAACGGTTTAATCATTAAATATCTCTAGTCGTAGTATTATCGAGACTGTACATCGATAATGCGGAATAGACTAGTATTACACTTGTGCGCGTTATGGAAGCTTAACGGCATAGTTCTCATATATTTAAGTATTGGATACTTATGCAAGTGTGATATGAGGTTCTGTTAGCCGTTGGACCGGGAATAGCTTCGCTCTGGATAGACCCCTCGGAATCTCATTGGTAGTATGACTATGTGTCTATGGAAATCCGAATCAGGGTAGGTATATGTGGTCTTAACCTGAGACTTGCATCGCTAATACTTGCGATAATCAGTACGTTTGGTTTTGGTCGTCCGGAGCTTTAACAGGTTCTGTGTACGCCTCTTCTGGGTTTACTGAGAATCGTAGTGTATTGGGTGTGATGTAAAGATGAAAGTATCACTTCAGTCATATGGAGATGATGATCACGCAGAGATACATAACTAGTACTCTTATATGCTGCAGCTATCAGGATAATATGACTATGTCATGATTATCCGATTACAGAGACTAGTTACTAGTGATCCAATATATGCTCCGTACGGGCAGACACAATTCCAGCCTTAATCCTAGCATGTGACATCCGATACTGGATCGTAATACGCAATACATTGTATACTATGCCTGATATAGATTATATATTATTCGTTGAATATTTCTGGAGAATTGGGTAGGCACAGTGCTTTGCTAGAAGCCAACCATGTCTTGTAAACCGGTAAGAACGTGGAACGGGGTACGCACGTGTTCGGATAGTCTGATGACCATATTTACTGCCAACATATCCAGGGATCTCTTGGGTCGCTTCCCAAAGATTCACCGATGACATTTGACTCGAACAGAATTAATCTGCGATTAATTATGAGAGAGAAAATTAATCTGGGATTAATTGCGGTAAGAATTTATCTGGGATAAAATTCGAATAGAAAAGAGAAAGCGATTAATTTGGAATTAATCGATTAAGTAATATATTGGATATATTAATTGAAATCGGATTTCAAAGCGGAATTAAAATTGGATTTTAATTCGGGCGAACGAATTAATTTGGAATTAATTCGCAAGCGACTTTCTTAATAATTTTGCTAGGCATTATTATTTAATTAAATTGGATTTAATTACATCGCGACAGAAAATTTGTTTAATCGGATTAAACGAACCCGAGCCCGAAGTGTATTGAGCAAGCCAACTTGAATTTTGAATTTAAGTGGTGGGGCTCACTAACTTACATCAATTGTCAACATGAGTGATGGAAGTTGTTGGGAGCATTTAATATTTTTTCCCTCCAACACTTTGCTTTTCTTTTTGGAAAAGATATACACCTTTTGCAAGTCAACTTTGGTATAAGGTTTTTGGAAAATAAAATACAAAAATACAACTCTCTATTCTCCCTCATTGGTTGGCCGAAACTCTTCCTCTCTCTTTGAAGTTTTTGTTGCAAAAATTTCAAGCTTGCTAGCACATTTGGAGTTGATTAAGGTGATAGGGAAACTCACATTTGGGTTGGATTCTTTCAACAAAGCTTGGAGCTTCATCAACATATAAAATTTTTGAAAACGCACATCCGTTCAATGTAAGTTTTTTCCTCAAACTCACTTGATCATTCACACACAATATCATGTCTTAGAGATCATTGGCATGTCTAGGACACTAACATGGATCTCCATGAGAAAATTAAGATATTCTTTTGGAGAGCATGTTAAAACTTACTCCAAACAGCTTGTACTTTGAAGAGTAGGAAAGTTTTAGACGAGAGTCTTTGCCAAAGGTTTCGTAGAGTGAAATTACCTATAAGCGCACAACAAACTCTTTATACCCAAGAGGGGGTGAATTGGGTAATAGAATTATTGCCGATTTTATGCTACTATGTTAGCAGCTTTACCAATTAAGTTTAGGTCAATTTTTTCAATCACAATATATCGCCTAAACGTATGTTTCTAAACAATATGCATATATAAGATAAAACTTAAAATAAGTAAAAAGGTTACGAATAGAGAAATTGACACTAGCAATTTGTAGCGGTTTGCCAAACTCTTTACCTATTTCTACCTCCCAAGTCACGCTCGAAGATTTTCACTAAGTTGAATCCACAACTTACATCGAGTTTTTCGTGGCTCACTCACAACCAAGAGTTTTGTCCCCTAGGTTCACTCCAAACCTTTACACAAGAGTTTTGTAATGGCACACTCCTAAACCCTTTCAATGAATTTTGTTCCTAAGCTCACTCACAACCTTTTACAAATTGCCATTTTGAATATATTCACTCAGCAATGGTCTTCCCAACCATAAGTGTTTGATAATGAAAGTTTAAAGTGTGAGTTGCTAACTCAAGAAATCTATCTCACTGCAAATGATAATAAATGTGTTGTGTGTAAGCTTGAGTATGAGAGTGTATGATAATGAAGGTTTTGTTTAATTTTTTATTTTTGCTTTAGAGGAAATTATATGAAGGTTCAAGAAGTTTGGCAAAAATGAAATATGGACTCAATTTATAGAGATAATGAAAGTAGACTCTAATATTTATACTGAGACCGGTATGCCGATTTGCAGAGGTCGGCATGTTGGTCTACCATTACAACAGTTATTGTTTGGGCCAAAATTGACTCTAAGGGCAAAAACGACATTACGCCACAAGACTAGAAGCCCATCTACAAACTGGGCCCACACACGAAGATATTACACAAAGGTCCAGGCCTGTTGAACATAAAGAAGATCAACGGGCACCAGTTACAAACTTAGAGAAAGAATCTGCATTCATAAATACTACCATGAAGTCGACGGTTTCAGGGAGAAGACAAGATCATCAGTTACCGAGTATGGAAGATCCAAATCAAAGCCTCATTAATAATATCTCCAACGGGCAGATAAAGAGAGGATACCAATACCTATAAAAGGAGGAAGAAATACATCGAAAAGGGAGGACAGAGACCACATCAATTATAAAGCCGAAACTGATTCACAACCGCCCTCACGGCACACCATTGAAGGTTGAGGTACATAAAAGCCTTGACCAGTTTACTTTGCGTTGATCGATACCACCACTAACTTGAGCGTCGGAGTGTCTACGGTTTCCACCACACCGGTGGGCAGTAAGCTCCTTATTCGTTCTATTTGTTTTGCAGGATTTACTCGCGCCCTACAAATTGATAATCTCGATTGTGGACCTTGGCCGAAATCAGAGTCTACAATTTGGCGCCCACCGTGGGGCTGACGAGTGAATCGTCAAGAGGTAGAACGACTCAACAAAGTAATCAACAATGGCGTCAAGCAACGAACATATCCCAGATCAACTAGCGGTACAAATTGCCATGCTCCAAGAACGACTCACAAACCTGGAAGAAGAAAATCTCACGATGAGAAATACCAACGAAAGTTTACAACAAAGGCTAGATCACCTATCATCCGACCCTCAGCATAATCATCAAGGCCAAACTAGCGGTAGGGGTAACCGAAGTAGTCCAATTGCTCCACCCGTGTTAGATGAACCAGACAGCAATCACCCCCCAGCCATTCTACGTTCAGACCCTCTAGGTGATCAAGCCCATCAACTGGCCAATTCCATCAGAAGAGAAATGGTTGAATTCAAAGAAGCAGTTATGTCACGACTACCAGGGGTGAAACTCCCGATCAGGAAAAGCCGGGCCGGGACAATTTCAGATACCCTTTCCATGAGTCAATTGTAGCAGTTGAGTTGCCCAGGAAATTCAACCCACCTGAAATGAAGTTATATGATGGGACCACAGATCCAGACGACCACGTCATGCATTACAAATTCAAGATGATGTCGAACGGTTTGTCTCCGAACCAATGGGAGGCCGGAATGTGCAGGTTCTTCGGGGAAACTCTGGCGGGACCTGCCTTGACATGGTTCATTAATCTTCCTTACAGGTCAATCAAATCATACCAGGAACTGGCAGACAAGTTCGTGCAACACTTCGCAAGTTCGTGCAGGATGGAAAAAACGACGGACGACCTCAACTCAGTACAACAGAGAAGAGGAGAAGCACTACGAAGCTACGTGGCCCGGTTCAACCGTGAGAGAATAACCATACCGGACCTCCATCAGCCAACAGCAGTTGAAGCCTTCAGGAATGGAACTCCTTTATGACAGCGGGCTCTACAAGAAGTTGACAAATTCAGGTGCTACACAATGGACCAGGTCATGGCACGGGCCCAAGTAGAGATAAGGTGGGAAGAGGATAAAAGAAATAAGAGAAGAGTTGATGAAACAAATGCACAAACAAACCGAAGGCCAGTTGCTTCCAGGCGACACGAAATAGACTACCCCCCCCGAACCGAAGGGAGGAACCAAAGTGGGGGCGAACGTCGACCCTTCTACAAAAATATGGATAGACGTCCACGGCCATATAAAAACAGGGAGGAGCTTCCGACAAGTAAGCCTCGACTTCCAGACTACAATTTCACAATTTCTCCGGGGGAATTGGTTTCGGTGTTGAAGAAATTAGGGAATGAAGTGAAATGGCCCCCAAGGGTAAGGGATAGTTCATCCAAAAAAGATACTAAGAAATGGTGTGAGTTCCACAGGGACTACGGTCATACGACGGCGGAGTGTGTTGCCTTGAGACTAGAGGTTTTGGAACTGCTGAACAAAGGATTTTTGAAAGATCTGCTTACGGACAAGGGGAAGGCGACAATGACCCGAAGGGATGAAAGAGACAGACAGGGAGAAATCCCAATACCACCACCTCCGATCGATAACACTGTCAATGTCATTTCGGGGGGATCCGAAGTTAGTGGAGCTACTTATTCTGCTGCAAAGAGGCACTCGAGGGTATTGGCCACCAAGGCCTCACACACCATAATGTCTGTAGAGGGAATTACCACGGGTTTGGTAATTGGGTTCCCGGATGATGGGGATTCACAAGATCTAAACCCTCACCATGATGCTTTGGTCATTTCTCTTCAAGTGGCGAACTTCATGATCAGACGTGTGTTGGTCGACACCGGCTCCTCAGCTAACATTATCTTTGCCAGTGCTCTGACCGACATGGGAACGGCATTGGATAACATCAATAGGCGTTCGACAGTATTAATCGGTTTTAGCGGAGAACAAAAGTTGACTATGGGGGAAATACGACTCCCCGTTTATGTTGCAGATGTTAATAAAATAACTACTTTCCTGGTATTGGACAGCCTATCGGCCTATAACTTGATTATGGGCAGACCTTGGATTCACGACATGAGGGCGGTCTCGTCTACCTATCATCAGGTAATTAAATTCTCGACTAAATGGGGGATTCAGGAGGTAAAAGGGGATCAATTGGCATCAAGGAGTTGCTACCAAACGACCTTGAAGGCTAAATCAGATCCGGCATAGCAATTACTGTCTGGACCTAGTGCGGCAGAGCCTACTCTACCGAATATTGAGAAGCTCGACGAGGTCCAGATTCATCCTCAATTCACGGAACACAAGGGGCTTTGGTGGAGCGGGTCTGGGTCCAAAACTGCGAGCCGACCTGATAGAATTCTTGAAAAGACGGCACGACATTCGCATGGTCGCATGAAGATATGATAGGAATTGATCCGGATCTCATCACTCACGCACTACATGCGGATCCGGACCATACCCCTGTCAGACAAAAAAGAAGGAAGTT
Organism: Zanthoxylum bungeanum; assembly: GCA_019454045.1. Taxonomy (NCBI): domain Eukaryota; kingdom Viridiplantae; phylum Streptophyta; class Magnoliopsida; order Sapindales; family Rutaceae; genus Zanthoxylum; species Zanthoxylum bungeanum. The sequence continues at coordinate 280,869 of SKCR01027657.1, read as the reverse complement.
TGCCCCAGAAAGAAACCGGATCATTGATGAAGAGGTGCAAAACGGCAGAAGCGAGCGATTAAAGAAGTACAGTTTCCCGAGTGGCTTGCCAATGTTGTAGTAGTGAAAAAGAAGAATGGGAAGTGGAGGGTGTGCATCGACTTCACGGATCTGAACAGAGCCTGTCCAAAGGACTCGTTTCCTTTACCACATATTGATTCGATGGTGGATGCGACCGCAGGACACGAGTTATTAAGCTTCATGGACGCGTATTCAGGCTACAATCAGATCCTCATGCACCCTCAAGATCAAGAGAAAACAGCTTTTGTTACAAACCGGGGAATTATTCTGTTACAAAGTCATGCCTTTTGGATTGAAGAACGCATGAGCGACATACCAGCGAATGGTTAATCGGATGTTCGACCAGCAAATAGGGAAAACAATGGAAGTTTATATTGACGACATGTTGGTGAAATCCATTGAATCAGACCAACATCTCAACCATCTGGAAGAAGCCTTCAACACATGGACAGACAGTACGGAATGAAATTAAATCCTACTAAGTGTGCATTTGGTGTCGCTTCAGGAAAATTCTTGGGATACATAGTCACTCAACGAGGCATTGAAGCAAATCCAGACCAGATTAGATCAATCCTCGACATCCCTACCCCATCCACCCCGAAGGATGTTATGCGACTAACTGGGCGGATAGCGGCATTAACAGGTTAAACATTTCATTTCTAATCAACCGACATGAGTTTTTTATTTTTCTCAGCTTTAAGAAAAGCAAGTAAATTCGAATGGACTCCTGCTTGTGAGGAAGCTCTGAAGCAGCTCAAACGATATTTATCTTCGCCGCCCCTATTATCAAAACCACTCGACTGTGAAAGGCTCTACCTTTATCTGGGAGTCTCGGAACACGCGATCAGTGCTGTTTTAGTAAGAGAAGAAGCAGGGAATCAACAGCCAGTCTACTATGTAAGCAAAGCTCTGTTGGAGGACAGAGACCACATCAATTATAAAGCCGAAACTGATTCACAACCGCCCTCACGGCACACCATTGAAGGTTGAGGTACATAAAAGCCTTGACCAGTTTACTTTGCGTTGATCGATACCACCACTAACTTGAGCGTCGGAGTGTCTACGGTTTCCACCACACCGGTGGGCAGTAAGCTCCTTATTCGTTCTATTTGTTTTGCAGGATTTACTCGCGCCCTACAAATTGATAATCTCGATTGTGGACCTTGGCCGAAATCAGAGTCTACAGCTATAAATATTACCGTTAGACACCGGTACGCGTAAAAAATTCAGATTACAAATTGATATAGAGACTGATATGGATTATTCCAGTTTTTGAGAGCATGCAAAATGCGAAGATTGTCCGGTATGAATGCTGGTATGCTCTAGACCGGTTCTAGTAACTGTACAAACTCCAGGGTGACCGATATGGAGTAGTCCGGTTCAAGAGGCGATGCAAAACTACTCAGAACAGAGAAGAGGTACCGGTATACCAGTGTGGGAGACATGTATACCGGTCTCACTGCCAAAATATAGGATTTGAAGATTAAAATAATTTTGCACATGACCCTAATGCATCTATATGATGTTAGTGTCTCTAAGACATGCCAATGATCTCTAAACAAGATTTGTGTGTGAATAAATCAAAATAAGTTGCGGAATTACTTACATTGAACGAATGAGAAAATTCAAAACTTTCCAATAGATGTAGAAGCTCCAAGCTTTGTGTTGAATTCTAAACTCTTGGGTGAGTTTCCCTATCACATTCAAAGACTCCCAAAGTGCTAGCTTTGATCAATTTGTGAAGCAAAATTTTTCCCTATGAAGCATGAAGCTCCCAGTTTTGAGAGGGAGAAGAGAGAGGAATATTGAATTTTTATTTTCCAAAAACTTGTTTCAAAAGTTGCGTTAGGTGTGTGTTAAATGAATCACATTTAATAAAGCCAACCTCCTCCATCACACTTAATAAAGCCAACCACCTCCGTCGCTAAATAATTAAATCCAATTTAATTAAATAATAATTCCTCGCAAAATTATTACGAAAGTCGCTTACGAATTAATTCCAAATTAATTTGTTCGCTTGAATTAAAATCCAATTTTAATTCCATATTAAAATCTAATTTCAATTAATATATCTGATATATTATTTTAGCCCAAATAGATAAATTAAATAGAAAAATCTAATTTAACTATTAAATTTATCTTATCGATTAATTCCAAATTAATCACGTTCTCTCTTCTAGATGAATTAATCCCAGATTATTCTTGCCGCAATTAATCCCAGATTAATTTTTTCTCTCATAATTAATCCTAGATTAATTCTGTTCGAGTCAAATGTCATTGGTGAATCTTTGGGAAGCGACCCAAGAGATCCCTGGATATGTTGGCAGTAAATACAGTCATCGGACTATCCGAACACGTGCGTACCCCGTACCACATTCTCACCGATTTACAAGACATGGTTGGCTTCTAGAAAAGCACCGTGCCTACCCAATTCTCCAGAAATATTCAACGAAGAATATATAATCTGTTTCAGGCGTAGTATATAATGTATTATGTAATACGACCTAGTATCGGATGTCACATGTTAGGCCTAGGGCTGGTGCTGTATCTGCCCCGTACGAAGCATATATCGGATCACTAGCAACTAGTCTATGTAATCGGATAATCATGACCTAGTCATACTATCCCGATAGTTGTAGCATTTAAGAGTACTAGTTTTGTATCCTGCGTGATCATCATCTCCATATGACTGAAGTGATACTCCCATCTCGACATCACACCCAATACACTATGATTCTCAGTAAACCCAGAGGAGGCGTACACAGAACCTATTAAAGCTCCAGACGACCAAAACCAAAGTATATTGATTGTTGCAAGTATTAGCGATGCAATTATCAGGTTAAAGATCACATACACCTACCCTGATTCGGATTCCCATAGACACATAATCATAATACCAATGAGACTCTGAGGGGTCTATCCAGAGCGAAGCTGTTCCCGGTCCAACGGCTAACAAAACCTCTTATCACACTGGCATAAGTATCCAATACTTAAATATATGAGAACTATGTCGTTAAGCTTCCATAACGCGCACAAGTGTAATACTATTCTATTCCGCATTATCGATGTCCAGTCTCGATAATACTACGACTAGAGATATTTAATGATTAAATCATTCGTGGATTAATATTGTCTCATATCTTATTAATCCGGTTTAACCATATGGACTTTTATCATTTATATATCCAAGTAATCCAATTACAAAATGATAAAATAGCAATTTCCTTTGTTACATAGTTAATTTGTACAAAAATACCATGTTCTTTACAAATAGTGATGCTATGAGTCGTAATTATCCAACAATCTCCCACTTGGCTCATAGACAATCACTCAAGTATCTAACACCTGAACTATGTACATGTCGCCTAAACTTTTGCTGAGAAATAGCTTTCGTCAGCGGATCTGTAAAGTTATCATATGATGCAATATTTTCGATCTTGACATCGCCACGATGTATGATCTCACGAATCAGATGAAACCGTCAATTACATACTTAGATCATTGATGAGACCGTGGTTCCCTAGCCTGTGCTGTAGCCTAGCTCAGCTGCTAACAGAACTACTCCTAATCCAATTAGGAATTTACGGATCCAAACTGCTTCTTTTGCTGCCTCAGCTGCAGCAATATATTCCGCTTATGTTGTTAAATCGGAAAAAATATCTTGCTTGGAAGATTTCCATCTCACTGTTTCGTTATTCAAACAAAATATGTACCCTGATTGCGACTTATAGTCGTCTTTATCGACTTGGAAACTTGCATCGGTGAACTCAGTCACCTCAAGTTCTCCTTCCACATAGACTAAGAAAACATCCTTAGTTCGTCTAAGATACTTAAGGATGTTCTTAACATCAATCCAGTGACCATCATCTGGATCGGCCTGATAGCGACTGCACTGCTCAAAATATATGAGACATCAGGTCGCGTACATATCATGACATACATGATCGATTTGACTGCAGAAGCGAACGGGATCCGATTCATTGCATCTCTCTCATCTTGAGTTTTAGGACACATGTCCTTAGATAGAGAGACGCCATGTGACACTGGAAGCAGCCCCCTCTTGGACTGATCCATGTTGAATCTCTTCAACACTTTGTCAATGTACGAGCTCTGGGAGAGTCCAAGCAGCTTTCTAGATCTATCCCGGTAGATCCTTATTCCCAGAATAAAGGCTGTTTCTCCCATGTCTTTCATGGAGAATTTTAATGAAAACCAAGCTTTCACCGATTGTAGCATGAGAATGTCATTGCCGAGAAGCAATACATCATCAACTTATAGGACAATGAATGTCAGTGCACTCCCACTTACCTTCTTATATACACAAGAATCATCTTTATTTTGAATGAAACCATATTCTTTTATGATTTCATCAAAACGTTGGTTCCAAGAACGTGATGCTTGCTTCAATCCATAAATGGATCGATTTAACTTGCAAACCTTATTTGCATGTTTGGCACGACAAAACCGTCAGGCTGTTGTATATAAACATCCTCCAAAAGGTTTCCGTTAAGGAAAGTGATTTTGACGACCATCTGCCATATTTCATAATCGAAATATGCAGCAATATCAATCATTATAAGAATGGATTTAATCATGGCAACAAGTGAAAACGTTTCGTCGTAATCGACACTATGTCGTTGACGATACCCTTTCGCTACAAGCCTAGCTTTGTACGTTTGTATGTTACCATCCATATCCGTCTTCCTCTTGAAGACCCATTTACAACCAATAGGCTTAACGCCTTCTGGTGCATCAACCAGTGTCCAAACTTGGTTGGTATACCTGGAATCCATTTCGGACTTCATGGCTTCTTACCATAAAGCGGAGTCGATACCTTGTATCGCTTCCTCATACGTAGCCGACTCATTATCCTCAATAAGATTAATATCTACATGAGGTGAGATCAGAAACTCATACCTCTCAGGTTGTTTTCTGACTCTCTCCGACCTACGCGGTTCTTGTGTATTAGAAGATTGTGGAGTAGTCTCATCCCTGATGGACTGTTGGTGTTCCGTGAGGGGGTCGGTGCCAGGAACAGTATCACTTCGATTTTCATCGAGTTCTACTTTCCTCCCACTTATCACTGCATCTATGAATTCCTTTTCGAGGAAAACTGCATGAAGAGCAACAAATACCTTGTTCTCTTGTGGGTTGTAGAAGTAATATCATTTGGTTTCCCTAGGATAACCTATAAATATGCATTTATCCGATTTGGGTTCTAGTTTGGTACCATCCAAATGTTTAACATATGCCCAGCATCCCCAAATCTTCAAGAATGAGAAACATGGTTTCTTTCCTTTCCATATTTCATATGGAGTCTGTCCAACAGACTTTGACGGAACCTTATCCAAAATAAGTATTGCACTGTTCAATGCGTATCCCCAGAAGAAAATTGGTAGCTGATGAGTGGTATTTATATCACTATTTCCCACTCATTTAGCCTAATGTTTTGTATTGTTTCTGGAGTTTTATGAACGTTTTGATGTGTTTTGTTGTTATTTTACAGATAAATAAAGTTTGGAAAGCACTTGAGGCAATTTGGGGCAAAAACGGACAAAAATGCGTCAACAAGGATATTTTCGTCTTTTCCGCGTCGCGACGCTGAAGCCTTGCGCGGCGCGACGCCCAGGATGCGCCGAATGTGCTAACATGCGTCGTCAGCCACGTGTCAAAATCTGATAGGTTGGACTTGCTAATGTGCGCCGGATCTTGCTAACGTGCGCTGGATCTTGCTAACGTGCGCCGCCCTTGCTAACATGCGCCTCATGCCATGTGTCATCACCTCATTGGACCACCCAAACCGCGTGCCACGTGTCGCCTCTCTCTTGGACCGAATAATCAACGAATCAGAGTATGCCACGTGTCACCATTCTATTAAACCGAATTTACAGCCAATCACAAGATTACACGTGGCACGATTTCATTGGACCGCATCGCCAGTCAACCAGAGCGTGACACATGTCACCAATTATTGTGCCGACAGCCGCGTGGTCAACGTACGCGTGGACTCCATAAATTGTTGCCAGCGTCGCGACGCTAGTGCATTTTCAGCGTCGCGACGCTGGGCCAAAATTTGCCTATAAAAGGAGGCCGCCATTTCAGTTTTAGTGGCACCATTCTCTCTCATTTTCTTTGATGTAAAATCGGGAGTTTCTCTCTCTAATCTCTTTTAATTTAAGTTTTGTAATTAATTACATTTTGTAATAGTAATTACTTTCTGTAATAGTAATAGTAATAGTAATTTATCTTGTTTTTACTGTTTCAGTTTTACTATTCAACCATGATGAGGTAACTTCTCCTTGCTAAGGTGAAATGTAATTCTTTTTACTGTTACTATTTAGATTAATCTCCCTTAAATATAATATATTTACTATTTAAAATTTGACTTAATACGGATACCGCCGTATTGGTCGGTTGGTTATTAAATTTAAATTGGTTTAAATCTGACTAATCCAGGATACCGCCTATATCACTGGTTGGTAATTAAATTTTCTTACCGCCTATATGGCAGGTTCATGGACAAATCATACCGCCTTTATGGCTGGTCGGACTTAATTTGAATTAATCAGGTTACCGCCTATATGGCTGGTTGGTAATATTATCACAAGTTTATATATTATTTTATGGGAGATATCTAAAATAGTAAATAGTAAAAGTAATTCCTTTTACCTTAGCATTTTATTTTATTTACTTTTCAGTATTTACTTTACCGCATTTACTATTTCGCATTTTTACTTTATGACTTTTACTTTTAAGTTTTTACTAGCCCTAGTCCATGTGTCATAACTAAGTTAGTTATCTAGGGTTGTGATGAATTTCAATATCACTGGTTTATAAGAGTTAGATTATAGTTTGGGTAATATAAAGATTTATTTATTGAGTCTTAATCTTAATGCTTTTTATTAACTGGCCATTAATAAAATTGATTAGGTAAACTTAAAATGAACTAGACATAGGGATTTTAAGTTTAAGACCTTAGACTCAATAGCCCACGATCTTCCTTGAGAATAGATAACTCTTTTAATAGATTTCCTTACAGGATATGAATATACCTGTCGGGCGGGGGTAGCCTTAATTGGAACTTAATCTTAATGAATCTAGGTAATTTGGTTGACATAGACATATGGTTCAATTGGATTATACTAGGTATTTGTAATTGACCATCGGAAGAGGCTTTCACATAATTTAGTGTTCTAGGTTAATAAATCAATGTATTACCCAACTATAGGATAACCACTTCATCTTTAAATAATATTGAAAAGATTCACAACCCTAGATAGTTTTTAATATTGAATTTTCTTAAAACTTACTTTCGAACAATTTTATTTACTTGTCTTTAAATTTAGAATCGTCGTCATTTCAAATCAATCAAACAACCTGTTAGATACTAGTAATCATTTGACCTCATAAAATTAATAGCTTAGGTATTAAGTCCTCATGGGATCGATATTTTTTATACTACTTGAACGATACGTACGCTTGCGTTATACGTGTGTGTTTACGCCGATCAAGTTTTTGGCGCCGTTGCCGGGGACTTATTTATCTTTTACTATTAGTTTAGGGGTTAGATACGTTACTTGTATCTAATTTTTTTTTACTTATTGGTTTTATTTTCTTGTGTTTCAGGTTCTCAGAAACTTTATGAGACGAACCAGAAGCTTTGAACTTCGACCGCTTGACCCGGAAATTGAAAGAACCATCAGACAGTTGAGAAGGGAACGACGAGAAGGCCAAGAAGCTTTAGTCAACATGGAACCTGAACCTTTGAATGTTGCACCACCAATTCCCATTCGAGACAGAACCATTCCGGTGGTTGACAGACTCATTTCTTGTATTGTACTTCCTCCTTTACCAGCAAATGCGGGTGACATCAAAACATGCATTCAGATGATTCAGCAGTCAGTTCAGTTTGGAGGAAATGCAATTGAAGACCCTAATACCCACATCAGCAATTTCCTGGAAGTTTGCGGCACTTTCAATTACAACCGAGAAGCTGAAGAAGCAATTAGACTGCGTGTTTTCCCATACTCCTTGAAGGACAGAGCTAAAGCTTGGCTACATTCACTACCAGCAGGTTCCATCACAACTTGGAACATTTTAGCCACCAAATTTCTTGCAAAGTACTTTCCACCAGCCAGAACTGGAAAACTGAGAAATGACATCACATCCTTTGTACAACAAGACTCGGAAACTCTCTACGAAGCTTGGGAAAGGTACAAAGATTTGCTCCGGAAATGTCCTCATCATGAGATTCCAAAATGGCTTCAAGTCCAAACTTTCTATAATGGACTTTCTGGAATAATGAGAACCACAATCGATGCTGCTGCTGGAGGAGCCCTGATGGCAAAAGGAGAAGATCAAGCCTGGGACCTAATTGAAGAAATGGCCAACAACAATTCTTTGTGGCCAACAGAAAGGAGCATGATCCAAAGAATTGCAGGAATTTATGAAAGTGGAGTCAATACAGCAGTCAATACCAAGCTGGATCAGATATGCAAATTCATGGAGACTTTTACCACTGGATCCACAAGTTCACCATATGGACGAGCACCGGAACCAAACCAACTTGAAGAAACGGTGAATTATGTCAATAATTTCAACAGACAGGGGAACAATCCATATTCCAACACCTACAACCCAGGGTGGAGGAATCATCCTAATTTTTCATGGAGTAACAATTCAGGGCAAAAGAACAATCCACCACCTGGATTCCAACAGAACTATTCACCATCTGGATTTCAGCAACAAAACAGAGGCCAGGAGCAGACAAATGAACCAGGAATAACAGAAGTGCTGGCTCAGTTAAAAAAGTACGATGCTATGATTCAGAGCCAATCAGCTTCTATTAAAGCACTGGAGAATCAAATCGGCCAACTGGCCAATGCTCAGAGTTACAGACCACCAGGAAATCTTCCCAGCAACACAGAACCAAATCCAATGAACCGAGGAAAGGAGCAAATTCAAGCCATTACTTTGAAAAGCGGTACTGAGATCAACAAAGATGTAGGGATCAAGGCAACAATTGAGGAAATTCCAAAAGATGCAGTTCCACAGATGGAGGAAAAAGAAGCAAAGGAAAAAGAAAAAGATCAGATCATTCCACCTCCACCTTTTCCTCAGCGACTTCAGAAAAACAAACTGGACAAGCGGTTTGCTCGTTTCTTGGAGGTATTCAAAAAGCTGCATATCAACATTCCATTTGCAGAAGCCTTGGAAGAAATGCCCAGCTATGTAAAATTCATGAAAGATATTCTTTCACGAAAACGGAGATTGGGAGACTATGAAACAGTAGCATTAACGGAAGAATGCAGCGCCATTATTCAGAGGAAACTTCCTCCGAAGTTGAAAGATCCTGGCAGTTTCACAGTTCCATGCACCATTGGAGAACATTACATCGGTAAAGCTTTATGTGATTTAGGAGCCAGTGTTAACTTGATGCCTTTTTCTATTTACAGGAAACTGCAGATTGGAGAAGCAATGCCTACCTCAGTTTCATTGCAACTTGCGGACCGAACACTTGCATTTCCAAGAGGTGTTGTTGAAGATGTGCTGGTGAAAGTAGACAAACTAATTCTCCAGCAGATTTCATCATCCTTGACATGGAAGAAGACAAAGAAATACCTATCATTCTTGTAGACCATTCCTAGCTACAGGTAAAACTGTGATTGATGTGCAAAAAGGAGAACTAACCATGAAAGTGCAGGACCAAGACAAGAAGTGACCTTTAATGTTTTCAAAGCCATGAAATTCCCGAGCGATGAAAAGGAAGAAGAATGTTTCAGAGTTGATGTTGTTGAAAGTATCGTTCAAAATACTGAGCCAAATCCCACAGATACACTTGAAGCTTGCATCACCAACATGACTGACAGTGAGCTAGATGCTGAAATCCTGGAATATATCAATTACCTTGACAAACCATTCCGATTCAAAGCGACACCGCCAGTTGAAAGCTTGGAACTGCCCAAGAAAGATCGAATCAAGCCTTCGATTGAAGAACCACCACAACTGGAGCTGAAGTTACTTCCGAGCCATCTCAGATATGCATTTCTTGGAAACACTTCTGAATTACCTGTTATTATTTCTTCTTCACTAACATTGGAACATGAAGAAAAGCTACTGAGAGTATTACGAGAACACAAAAGAGCCATTGGCTGGACTATAGCAGACATTCGAGGCATTAGTCCATCATTTTGCATGCACAAGATTCTGATGAACGATGAGTACAAACCCACAGTGGAGCATCAGCGGAGACTTAATCCAATCATGAAGGAAGTCGTGAAGAAAGAAATAATCAAATGGTTGGATGCTGGCATCATTTACCCAATTTCAGATAGTAGTTGGGTGAGTCCTATGCAGTGTGTACCAAAGAAAGGAGGAACTACTGTGGTTACCAATGAAAAGAATGAGCTAGTTCCAACAAGAACGGTGACTGGATGGAGAGTATGCATGGATTACAGGAAGCTGAACAAAGCCACGAGAAAGGACCATTTTCCGCTACCATTCATTGACCAGATGTTAGACAGACTGGCAGGACATGAATTCTATTGCTTTCTTGACGGATATTCAGGATACAATCAGATTGCCATCGCCCCAGAAGATCAGGAGAAAAACACATTTACATGTCCTTATGGTACTTTTGCTTTCCGCAGGATGCCATTTGGATTATGTAATGCCCCCGCCACTTTTCAGCGTTGCATGATGGCCATATTCTCAGACATGCTGGAGCAGAGTATGGAGGTTTTCATGGATGACTTTTCTGTATTTGGAGATTCTTTTGATCATTGTTTGCAAAATTTGGAACAAGTGTTACAAAGGTGCGAAGATACGAACTTGGTGCTCAATTGGGAGAAATGTCATTTCATGGTACATGAAGGCATTGTTCTTGGACACCGGATCTCACAAAAGGGGATTGAGGTAGACAAAGCAAAGATAGAGACAATTGAAAAACTACCTCCACCAACATCTGTCAAAGGGATTCGGAGCTTTCTCGGACATGCAGGTTTTTATAGGAGATTTATCAAAGATTTTTCCAAGATTGCAAAACCTCTTTGCAATCTTCTGGAGAAGGATGTGCCTTTCAACTTCACCAAAGAATGCCAGGAAGCTTTTGAGATCTTAAAACAGAAGCTGATTTCTGCCCCCATCATTGTAACACCAGACTGGACCCTTCCATTTGAAGTGATGTGCGATGCTAGTAATTTGCTGTAGGTGCAGTTTTGGGACAACGCAAAGCAAAGATTTTCCACACCATTTACTACTCCATCAGAACTCTGAATGAAGCTCAACTCAACTACACAACCATTGAAAAGGAGTTGCTCGCAGTTGTGTACGCTTTTGACAAATTCCGCTCCTATCTGCTGGGTCCCAAAGTGGTGGTCTACACAGATCATTCAGCAATCAAATATCTGATCACAAAGAAAGATGCCAAACCCAGATTGATCCGTTGGATACTTCTTCTACAAGAATTCGACGTGGAGATCAGAGACAGGAAAGGAACAGAGAATCAGGTGGCAGATCATCTATCGAGGCTCGAGAATGGAGAAACAGCTGACAAAGATCTGTCAATCAAAGAAACTTTTCCAAATGAACAGCTGTTTGCCATGAAACAACAGGAAGTCCCTTGGTATGCTGACTATGTCAACTACATGCGCCGAATGTGCTAACATGCGCCGTCAGCCACGTGTCAAAATCTGATAGGTTGGACTTGCTAACGTGCGCGGATCTTGCTAACGTGCGCCGCCCTTGCTAACATGCGCCTCATGCCATGTGTCATCACCTCATTGGACCACCCAAACCGCGTGCCACGTGTCGCCTCTCTCTTGGACCGAATAATCAACGAATCAGAGTATGCCACGTGTCACCATTCTATTAAACCGAATTTACAGCCAATCACAAGATTACACGTGGCACGATTTCATTGGACCGCATTGCCAGTCAACCAGAGCGTGACACATGTCACCAATTATTGTGCCGACAGCCGCGTGGTCAACGTACGCGTGGACTCCATAAACTGTTGCCAGTGTCGCGACGCTAGTGCATTTTCAGCGTCGCGACGCTGGGCCAAAATTTGCCTATAAAAGGAGGCCACCATTTCAGTTTTAGTGGCACCATTCTCTCTCATTTTCTTTGATGTAAAATCGGGAGTTTCTCTCTCTAATCTCTTTTAATTTAAGTTTTGTAATTAATTACATTTTGTAATAGTAATTACTTTCTGTAATAGTAATAGTAATAGTAATTATCTTGTTTTTACTGTTTCAGTTTTACTATTCAACCATGATGAGGTAACTTCTCCTTGCTAAGGTGAAAGGTAATTCTTTTTACTGTTACTATTTAGATTAATCTCCCTTAAATATAATATATTTACTATTTAAAATTTGACTTAATACGGATACCACCGTATTGGTCGGTTGGTTATTAAATTTAAATTGGTTTAAATCTGACTAATCCAGGATACCGCCTATATGGCTGGTTGGTAATTAAATTTTCTTACCGCCTATATGGCAGGTTCATGGACAAATCATCCCGCCTTTATGGCTGGTCGGACTTAATTTGAATTAATCAGGTTACCGCCTATATGGCTGGTTGGTAATATTATCACAAGTTTATATATTATTTTATGGGAGATATCTAAAATAGTAAATAGTAAAAGTAATTCCTTTTACCTTAGCATTTTATTTTATTTACTTTTCAGTATTTACTTTACCGCATTTACTATTTCGCATTTTTACTTTATGACTTTTACTTTTAAGTTTTTACTAGCCCTAGTCATGTGTCATAACTAAGTTAGTTATCTAGGGTTGTGATGAATTTCAATATCACTGGTTTATAAGAGTTAGATTATAGTTTGGTAATATAAAGATTATTTATTGAGTCTTAATCTTAATGCTTTTTATTAACTGGCCATTAATAAAATTGATTAGGTAAACTTAAAATGAACTAGACATAGGATTTTAAGTTTAAGACCTTAGACTCAATAGCCCACGATCTTCCTTGAGAATAGATAACTCTTTTAATAGATTTCCTTACAGGATATGAATATACCTGTCGGGGGGGGGGTAGCCTTAATTGGAACTTAATCTTAATGAATCTAGGTAATTTGGTTGACATAGACATATGGTTCAATTGGATTATACTAGGTATTTGTAATTGACCATCGGAAGAGGCTTTCACATAATTTAGTGTTCTAGGTTAATAAATCAATGTATTACCCAACTATAGGATAACCACTTCATCTTTAAATAATATTGAAAAGATTCACAACCCTAGATAGTTTTTAATATTGAATTTTCTTAAAACTTACTTTCGAACAATTTTATTTACTTGTCTTTAAATTTAGAATCGTCGTCATTTCAAATCAATCAAACAACCTGTTAGATACTAGTAATCATTTGACCTCATAAAATTAATAGCTTAGGTATTAAGTCATCGTGGGATCGATATTTTTTATACTACTTGAACGATACGTACGCGCTTGCGTTATACGTGTGTGTTTACGCCGATCAAGTTTTTGGCGCCGTTGCCGGGGACTTATTACTTTTACTATTAGTTTAGGGGTTAGATACGTTACTTGTATCTAATTTCTTTTTACTTATTGTTTTTATTTTCTGTGTGTTCATGTTCTCAGAACTTTATGAGACGAACCAGAAGCTTTGAACTTCGACCGCTTGACCCGGAAATTGAAAGAACCATCAGACAGTTGAGAAGGGAACGGCGAGAAGGCCAAGAAGCTTTAGTCAACTTGGAACCTGAACCTTTGAATGTTGCACCACCAATTCCCATTCGAGACAGAACCATTCCGGGGGTTGACAGACTCATTTCTTGTATTGTACTTCCTCCTTTACCAGCAAATGCGGGTGACATCAAAACATGCATTCAGATGATTCAGCAGTCAGTTCAGTTGGAGGAAATGCAATTGAAGACCCTAATACCCACATCAGCAACTTCCTGGAAGTTTGCGGCACTTTCAATTACAACCGAGAAGCTGAAGAAGCAATTAGACTGCGTGTTTTCCCATACTCCTTGAAGGACAGAGCTAAAGCTTGGCTACATTCACTACCAGCAGGTTCCATCACAACTTGGAACATTTTAGCCACCAAATTTCTTGCAAAGTACTTTCCACCAGCCAGAACTGGAAAACTGAGAAATGACATCACATCATTTGTACAACAAGACTCGGAAATATTATCTTTATTTACAAAACACCTAGTGTTCCGGAATACAAAGGTATACCTGTATCGAGTTAAACAAGATACAAAGATGATGTTTCTAGTCAAACTAGGTACAAAATAACAATCACTTAATGTAATTACATGCCCCGAGGGCATGTTCAAAACATAGGTCCCAACGGTCAAAACAGTGACTCTCGTCCCGTTTCCGACTCGTTGGTCGATCTCTTTTGAAGCCAGTATCCTGCTAATCTGCAGATCCTGCACATCAGTACATATGTAAGTACCACATCCAGTATCAAAAATCTAATTTTTAAAACCAGTAGTGGACATGTTTATTTCAATAACAAACATACTTGAGGCCGGAGCCTTGCCCGCCCTCGCTTCCTTCAAGTCCGCCTTGTACTCACGGCAGTCACGCTTCCAGCGACCCCGTTTGCCATAATGTAGGCAGACGTCTTGGGATTTGTCCTTAGTCTTCCCAGAAGACTGTGATGATTTGGCCTTGCCCTTTTTCTTCTTTTTCTTCACACCCCCAGAAGCATTCGGCCAAGCCTTGGCCTCCTGGGATGTCGAAGTAAGATGCACCTCGCGCTTCTTGCCCTTCAAAAGCTCTGGCTCTGCCTCTTTCAGCATCGCCATTAACTCTCCAAGAGTGTTTTCTTGGTTCATCATATTGTAGTTCATGATGAACCTGCCCCAACAATCGGGCAGAGACTGTAAGATCAAATCTATGGAAGTCTCGGCCTCGAAGGTAATGCCCAGCTGACCTAGTTTTTCGATGTCAGCAATCATTTGCGACACGTAGTGCTCGACAGATGTACTCTCTGACATACGTGAGCGAAATAGTTTCTTTTGCAATTCGTACTTATGAGATCTAAGGTTAGATCTGTGAAGGTCTTTCAATTTCAACATCATGTTATAAGGATCCAATCCTTTATTCTGACGATGAAATTGAGGAGTCATTGCAGGAAGCATGACAGATTGAGCAGTAAAGTTATCATCACGATGAGTCTTCCAAAGCTCATGCCAAAATATAGGATTTGAAGATTAAAATAATTTTGCACATGACCCTAATGCATCTATATGATGTTAGTGTCTCTAAGACATGCCAAGGATCTCTAAACAAGATTTGTGTGTGAATAAATCAAAATAAGTTGCGGAATTACTTACATTGAACGGATGAGAAAATTCAAAACTTTCCAATGGATGTAGAAGCTCCAAGCTTTGTGTTGAGTTCTAAACTCTTGGGTGAGTTTCCCTATCACCTTCAAAGACTCCCAAAGTGCTACCTTTGATCAATTTGTGAAGCAAAATTTTTCCCTAGGAAGCATGAAGCTCACGGTTTTGAGAGGGAGAAGAGAGAGGAATAGTGAATTTTTATTTTCCAAAAACTTGTTTCAAAAATTGTGTTAGGTGTGTGTTAAATGAATCACATTTAATAAAGCCAACCACCTCCATCACACTTATGACAAGTTGATGTAAGTCATTGGTCCCACCCAATTATAAATTCCAAATTTAAGTTGGCTTCCAACACACAACTTGACTTTGGGCCGGGGTTAGTTTAATCCGATTAAATGAATTTTCCGTCGCTAAATAGTTAAATCCAATTTAATTAAATAATAATGCCTCACAAAATTATTACGAAAGTCGCTTACGAATTAATTCCAAATTAATTTGTTCGCTTGAATTAAAATCCAATTTTAATTCCGTATTGAAATCCAATTTCAACAATATATCCGATATATTATTTTAGCTCAAATAGATAAATTAAATAGAAAAATCTAATTTAACTATTAAATTTATCTTATCGATTAATTCCAAATTAATCGCGTTCTCTCTTCTAGACGAATTAATCCCAGATTAATTCTTGTCGCAATTAATCTCTGATTAATTTTCTCTCTCAGAATTAATCTCAGATTAATTATGTTCGAGTCAAATGTCATTGGTGAATATTTGGGAAGCGACCCAAGAGATCCCTGTATATGTTGGCATTAAATATGGTCATCGAACTATCCGAACACGTGCGTACCTCGTACTACGTTCTCACCGATTTACAAGACATGGTTGGCTTCTAGCAAATCACCGTGCCTACCCAATTCTCCAGAAATATTCAACGAAGAATATATAATCTGTATCATGCGTAATATAAATGTGTTACGTAATACGACCCAGTATCAGATGTCACATGCTAGGCCTAGGGTTGGCGCTGTATCTGCCCCGTACGAAGCATATATCGGATCACTAGCAACTAGTCTCTGTAATCGGATAATCATGACCTAGTCATACTATCCCGATAGTTGTAGTATTTAAGAGTACTAGTTCTATATCATGCGTGATCATCATCTCCATATGACTGAAGTGATACTCCCATCTCGACATCACACCCAATACACTACGATTCTCAGTAAACCCAGAAGAGGCGTACACAGAACCTGTTAAAGCTCCGAACGACCAAAACCAAAGTATATTGATTGTCGCAAGTATTAGCGATGCAAGTCTCAGGTTAAAGATCAGATACACCTACCCTGATTCAGATTCCCATAGACACATAGTTATAATACCAATGGGACTCAGAGGGGTCTATCCAGAGCGAAGCTGTTCCCGGTCCAACAGCTAACATAACCTCTTATCACACTTACATAAATATCAAATACTTAAATATATGAGAACTATTCTGTTAAGCTTCCATAACGCGCACAAGTGTAATACTTGTATATTCGCATTATCGATATCCAGTCTCGATAATACTACGACTAAGGATATTTAATGATTAAACCGTTCGTGGATTAATATTGTCTCATATCTTGTCAATCCGGTTTAACCATGTGGACTTTTATCATTTATATATCCAAGTAATCCAATTACAAAATGATAAAATAACAATTTCCTTTGTCACATAGTTAATTTGTACAAAACCACCATGTTATTTACAAATAGTGATGCTATGGGTCATAATTGTCCAACATATGAATGTGCATATGCCTTATGAGCTTAGTGACTTAAATTATCAACTCACTTTACAAAGAGAGCCCTAAGCTAAGACTACACAAGATATTATTCGCTTGTCGCTTAGTCTTCACATTCATTGCTCTTCATCACCAATGTATTTCGACATCCTTTTTATAATGTCCGCTAATACGCGTCGAAGTCTTCTAGTGTTGCATCATAAAAATCCATTTTGAGAATATGTCGCTAACATAGAGGTGATGAATCTGTGGAGCACACGTTAATTTTTATGTAAAGTCTCAAAGAGAAGTTAGAAGTTGTTTGATTATTCAGAGCCTATTCGTCTGCATGAGGAGCTTAGAAGATCTCCTGAGCCATTGTTGGCAGAAGTGCACTAGACAAACTGTAAGGTTCATTGTAGTAATATTATGAACCCGCTGGGCAGTGTGCAATAAAGAAATTCTCCAACAGGTGAAGACCAAATCTGAGCAAATCCTGAACAACTCTATTGCAACCCTCAATTCTTTTGAGCTATGTCATTTTGGAACAGATCTCATGAAGGACAAAATTTTAGAGGTTTTTGATAAACAATGGATCCCACCTCCTAAGTTGTAGGTTAAGGTCAATGTAGATACCTAAATGATCAGGGAGCAAGATGTTGACGGCTGATTTTCATTCCAGGGGCAAATCGGTAAACTTACTCCTCGAACAATCATCCATAAATTGTGAATTTATTTGGTTTGTTGGGAACCAAATGCAAACTTAGTAAAAGATGAGAAAACACACAGATAGAACATAGAGTTTAACGTGGTTCAGATGAATGGATTCAACCTACATTCACGGGCACAAAAGAAAAGAAAATTTTTATTACGTGGTGGGATATGACCGACCTGCCTATCTCTCGAGCTCGTCTGGCCGACCTCTCACAAGCTCACTCTTACACTTAAGCTTTTTGCTCTCGATTATAAGTGAAGAATGAAATAGAATTAGCCCACCTTTTACAATGAGTTTTCAACCCCTTTATATACTAGAGCAAATTATACTGTTACACCAATTTCATGACATCAGCCATGTGGATCTACCATTAATGCGGGGGCACTCTTCCCCAACTACTCTATCGAAAGTAGCTCTGCCACCTGACATCTTATTAACCCATGCCACTTTTGGCCACTGCCACACGCTACCTCACAAAGCCAACCTGTAACCTATCAACTCTCATGTGGTGGTGTGTGCTAGAAGATAAGCCAACCATATGTTCCTGTCACATCAGACTTATTGGAGAATGCGAGTTCCCATACCGGACTTGCGACTTCTGATCCTGACCATTTCATAACCATTCCGACCCGCCCTACTAGGTCGGGAACTGAAACATCATCCATCTTGCCTATACCGGACTAGCAGGTCGGGTCGGTCCCGAAACCTTAACTCCATTCGCTTCTCTGAACATCCTCACTCCTCGGGCCGGTCGACAAATGTGAACTGACCCCGACCTCTAAGCTGAACCTGACATCTATGTTCTTTGGGCACAAGATTTTGACTTTTTGGGGATCGAAAACCACAATCAACACAAGATAAGGGAGGCCTTGCGGAAGTTTTTAGGAACAGTGAAAGGGATTTTTTAGCAGTTGCAGTTCAACAATACAGTTGAGCAACCAGAAACAGAGGCATTTAGGTTGGGTATCAAGTATATTGAGGAATTTAACTACCTTCCGTTAATTGTTGAATCTGATTCCCTTAATATGGTAACTTTGATTTCTGACAAGATGAATAGTGCTAAAAGGATTAATTGGATAATTCAAGATATCGAGGAGTCGATTGTGAGACTTAAGTTTGTGGGTTCGGTTTACCCCTCGAGGATTTAATGAGAATACCAATATGTTACTAAAAAAAAATTATTATTATTATTATAATGATAACAACGTGACATTGGCACGTATGAAAATAATAGAATGTAGACAATTGATTAAAGGTTAGATGAAATGAGCCGCATTTCTTGAAGTGACTAGTGCAATAATTAAAATAATATAAACCATAATTGCCCAGAAAATTTGAAAAAAATAAATATAACCATATTTTGATGCTCCATTAAAAAAAAAACAAAAAGAATCATTACATTCATTATTCAAGGATTTCATTTTCGAACGAATCCAATGAAGCTTCAAAATTATGACCAAAACAGTTGAGCAATATTAAGATTTAAGACCCCTATGGTGAAGCTAATTGAGTTGATAGAAGTGATCATTTCAAAGTCCTTTGTATTGTTATGATTTGATTTTTAAAAATAAAATAAAATAAATTGTGTGATAATTGGGAAAATTCATTAGATCATTAAGGAGTTTACAGATTGTTCATTTTATAGTGTAAATTAAGGAAAAAAAAATTAATGACTTTAAATAAAGGGTTAAATGTTCTTTTAGTCCCTATAATTTTTAAAATAAAGGATTAAATGATCTTTTAGTCTCTATAATTTTTAAAATAATGGATTAAATGTTCTTTTAGTCCCTATAATTTTTAAAATAAAGGATTAAATGCTCTTTTAGTCCCTATAATTTAATTTTTGTTTTTGGAAATGTTAGAAACCCAACTGTAAAATCATTCTACCCGAGCTTAAGCGGAGCAAGTAAAACTTCCAGCTGTCCCAATTTTGTACAAGAAATGCACCTTTTGTACTTGAACCTAATACCTGACAACCAAGTCTTAAAACCCTTTACCACTAAACTACACCCCCCTTAAGAGCATAATTTAAACTAATTATTCTTTTAATTCTCGTATTTTTAAATAATTAGGCAAAACATATATGTCATTACTTTCATTCTTGTTAGATTTAGCTTTTTAAGAGTAAGATAATATTTCTGTTCGGTAGAACTTAAGATTCAAACAAATTTCATATGCAATATGTGAAAATATAAAAAATTTAAATAAATTTTGGCCGAAACAAATATATAATAGAGGCCGCTTGAGTAATTAGATAATTGACTTAAATTATAAGAACGCATTTAATCTAAAAAATGAAGTATTGTATTAACAGTTGCCCCCATGGCTTGGTGGTGGAGGGTCCAGAATCTCACCTTGAGGTTCTGGGTTCGAATCCAGGGGGTGCAATTTCTTGTAAGAGCCTGGGGCAGCCGGGGGTTTTACCTGCGCCGCGGCCCAGAATGGGTGGTTTGGTGGCGGAGTTTCCAACGATTTCAAAAAAAATAAAAATAAAAAATGTTACGAGTCATTTGCAAAAAAAAAAATGTTACGAGTCACATACTATTTAATATGGTACATGATATCACCTTGCCTGTACTGAATGACAATGTACTTGAAACTTTTTTGCGTATGGTTGAAGTTAACCAAATATATAAATTTTTGAAGTAATGAACTGGGTAAAAACCCTATTAAATTATTATGGTCTACCAAAGAAGTATGGTAAAAAATATTCTCTTTCTTCTTCAAATTTTCATTGACAAATCACTTGATCCGATTTAAGTAGAGTAGATAAAATTTTGATTGCCCAAACTCTTACCTAAAATGTACCATTTGTACTCGAATATAGGATCTCACAACTAATTCTTAAGTTTTTTACCACCAAACCAACCTATTGGGATCCATACATTTAAATAAATTAATAATTTAGCAATATATATATATATATATATATATATTATACAAGAGTCTGTAGAAAGAAAATTGTACAAGACGATATTCAAAAGAAGAAATCCTTGTAAAATATATATGATCTTTACACACAATATAAGAATTAATGGAACTTCATTGAACTTCTGCTATCAGTGTTTAATTTCTCTACAATTGTTACATTACTCACCAAAAAGTTTGAGATTTAACCAACAAGAAGTAGCCATTACATGTTTGAATGCAAACATTATTGTCATATATATATATTTAAATAAAACCTCCAAGAAATCAGTTTGATCATCAGCACCAACAACCTCATTTACAATACCAACCAACTCTGTTTTAAGATTTAAAAAGAAAATGGATAAAAAAAACAAGTCACCTTGTGGATCATGGTGATCTCCAATTTTGTAAGCCAATGCCATTGTGTTTCCTTGAAGGAACAGAAGAGGGTACTGGAAAATGCCTGGGCAAGAACCCCAAGAAGTGGCCTGCCTCTTGACGACGATGATGATGAGAGTTTGGTTTCAAGTTGAAAACATTTGTGGTTCTTGAGCTATGGCAACAATGGCTAATCATGAAGATGAACCAAAGAAGTAGAATTATTAGAGATGCTCTTCCACATGAACCCATCAAAGAGTTTAAAAAAAAAAGGGAGAGTGAATGTTTCAAAGGGGTGGCTCCTGTTTTTGATTTTGAAGAGCAAAAGTTACATGGGCTATTAATTCAATGCAAAATCTTGTGCATAGTTAGATCTGTGTAGCATGAGAGATAGAAGGTTTAAAAGAGATATTAGATGCTTCTTTACAAGTGGTGGTAAGATTGGAAGCAGAAATTTGTCAAGCTTTGAAAAAAAAGGCTGTTTTTTAAATGGGTCTAAAATTTGAGATAAGAAGATGGAAATAAATTTTTTCAAGTTTTTCTTTTTTCTTTTTTCTTTTTTCTTTTTTCTTTTTTCTTTTTTCTTTAAGGTTGTGAGAAATGGAAAAGTGAGGAGAGAGCAAAACCGCAAAAGATAGTGAAAAATAAAGTGAAGGATGGGTGACTAGCGGATACCAGGAATTGGAACTGTTGCTTTGATTTGACATATATCAGTCTCTTGTTTTTTTTTTTTTTTTTTTTTTTTTTTGAGAGCTTGGCTATTACACAATGTATTAATGGAGATAGTTACAATGTTTCCAAGTCTAATTGTTCATTTATGTAAGTTTAGTAAGATTTCTGTGTTTAAAAGGAGTTTAATAAATATTTTAAGTCTACAATGTTTTTTTTATTTTTTCTTTTTTTAAGGTTGTGAGAAATGGGAAAGTGAGGAGAGAGCAAAACTGCAGAAGGGTGAGAAAAATAAAGTGGAGGATGGGTAACTGGCGGCTACTGGGAATTCGATCTGTTGCTTTGATTTGACATATATCAGTCTCTCTCTCTGTTTTTTTTTTTTTTTTTTTTTTTTTTTGAGAGATGGGCTATTCTAAAATTTAGGATTTTACTAATGTATCATAGCAATAATGAGAACCGAGAAACATTAAATTTAAAATTTTTATCATTAAACTTAAAATTACACATATAAATTTGAAATATTTTATATTCAACAACTCCAATTTCAATTTCAAGAGTCCCCGTTTCAACTTAATGTTCAACCCACCCGTGCCGATACCAAGAGAAGATACGGGAGATGTGCCCAAAGATTTAAGATACAACGTGTATATATCTGTAGAATAATAATAAAAAAAAAATCCTTACTTTCTTTTTTAGAATCGTTGAAAATCCCGCCACTAAATCATCTATTTTTAGCTTAAATGGTGTAGGTAAAACCCAGGATGTCTCAGACTCTTATAAAAAATATACTTCCTGGATTCGAATCCAAGACCTCAAGATGAAATCTTGAACTATACACTATCAAACCATTGGAGGACAAAAAAATAAATAATAAAAAAAATTACGTGAAGGAAGCCCTAATTCAAGATATTGTCATATTGCTGGCACAATGAATGTGCAAGAACAGTAAACAAAAAATTCCCTCATCTCCTTTTAATTCACACAACAACTCAGTGATAGTCGCAACAAGTGTTTTGAAAATCGGATTAGACCGGTCAGATGAACCAATCGAATCGAAAATTGACAGTGTATTTAATCCGGTTAAATATTAAAAATCGGACTTCTAAAAATCGGTCAAAATCAGTAACCTATATCGGTTCTTAAATTTTTTAAACCAAAAATTAAAATTTACTATTTTTTATGATTTTTAATTAATTAAAATTATTTATAACATCATCCGATTTTTTCCGTTGAATCAGAACGGTTCGACTGGTCAAACCAATAATCTATTTATCCATTTTGATCAGGGATTTGATTTTTAAAACACTGTTAGAGCACTCTTATTCAATACGGACCTCATCAAGTTTATATCCTCATCACCCACTACTAGAATTTCGCTCTTTTATGACGGTTTAAAATCTTCATAAACACTATTTTATGTCGGTTTTAAAACTGTCATAAATCGTCGTGTCATTTTTTATGACGGTTTTTTGTGTGTCATAAATCTATAACGGTTTAAAACCGTCATATAAATGTCATAAATTTATGACACATAAATATCATAAATATTTTATTTATGACATATATGTCATTAAAAAATAAATTTATGATAGTAATATATCATTAAATTATGACATATTAGTGTCTTGATTAGCAGGAATTTGATTTTAAATTTTTTAAAATTTTAAATTTGAATAGAATTATATATTTGGTGGAATTATGAGAGTTTTTTAATAGAATTTTATTTAATTATTTTTAGTAGTGACCCAACACATGACTCAGTACGTAGCACTGTTAATTTCTCTCCATTCGTGGCTCCGTCTTTCAGTGAGATTCGGAAGCATTCTTCAATTTGAATGACTCTGAATCTGATTCATATCTCAGAGACTGAGAGTTGCCAAATTAATGCTACTGTTATGTCCTTTGTGTTTTTCACAAGAATTTATGGAGTTTTACTATCATTTTACTCGAATATATTACATCAATTTAGCCATACTTTTTCTTTTATGCTTGTAACTTTTGGTATAGGAAGTCTTTGGATGTTACGTTACCAGAGGATAGACTATTTTTATTTATCATATGTGCACTCATAAATCTACCAGAATCGACTACAAGAAATATGATTTTTAGCATTCAAAAATTTAGTATCGCCAAGAAAATCGTCGCGATGCTGTATGTACCAGAATCTATACTTACCAAAAAGTTAAGTCATTTAGTGTTGAACATAGGTAGCGATGATGTATGTTCATATTTTAGCATCGCCAATATAGGTAGTGACGCTAAATATTTGACATTTAGCGTTGCCTATTTAGTTAGCGACAATAAAATAACAACATTTAGCATCGATTATTTTTGGCGACGGTAAAAAGCCTTTAAAAATCCCTACCTACCCACAACCATCATATTCTTCTTCTTCTTCATTCTTCTTTATCCTTAAAAACCCATGTCAAAAAAATATACCCATTTTCAACCCAATTCAACACTAAACTAATTAATGTATGTATTTTCTCTAATGTATCACTAGACCTGGCCACCGGTTCGGTTCAATTCTGAACCGGTTGATTCTCGATTCCACTATTGTGGAACCGGAACCAAACTAGGCAGTTCCGGTTCAATTTTTTTAAAATAATTTTAAAAATGGAAATTTAATTTTAAAGATATTTGTAATTGGATATTATGATCAAATAATATAATAAAAAAAATTATTTATTTGAATTTTATTAAATTAAATTAAAATAAATAAAAACTTAAATTTATTTGAATTTTAATGGTGGAACCGAACGGTTCCAGTTTGGCTAGGGTGGGAGTTGGAATCGAAACGTAAGAAACCAATTTCGGTTCCGGTTGGGTTTCGGTTTCGAAACGGAACCGTGGCTGGTTCTATGTATCAATATTATTTTAGTAATTTATTTACTCATTATGTATTTTTGACTAAATCCCCTGAAATGAGGGTTTAGAATTTAATTGGGTAAAATATTTAGTTTATGAATTGAATTGGTAGTGCATATAATTTCAATTACTCTAATAATTTGTTTACCCATTATGTAGTTTGAGTAAATCCTCTAAAATGAGGGTTTAGAATTAATTAGTTAAATATTTAGTTTATTTATTGAATTGATAATGCATATAATTAATATGAGTATTTTGATATTGGATAAGTATATATAGGGTTTGATTTTGGATAATTATTTAATTGCTATGTGAATATTGTACTGATGAGTGATAAATGTATCACTATTTCCCACTCATTTAACTTGATATTTTGTATAGTTTCTTGAGTTTTGTGAATATTTTGATGTGCTTTGTGTTATTTTGTAGATAAATAAAGTTTCAGGACATTCTGGAGGTGATTTGGAGAAAAACTGTGAAATTTGGTGAAATTTGGCAAAAAGGGTAATTTGGTAATTTTTGGGCGTCCCGACACAAAGGGTATTTTGGTAATTTTGGACATCCCGACACCGAAATAAAGTTTCAAGACATTCTGGAGGTGATTTGGAGCAAAAATGTGAAATTTGACAAAAGGTATTTTGGTAATTTTAGGTGTCCCGACACCGAGGGTATTTTGGTAATTGCACCACCATGCCACATGTCAAAGATTCAACGAGCCGTCATTTTTAGCACACCATGCCACGTGTCGAAAATTCAGCGATCCAAAAAAAAAAAATAAAAAAAAAAATCAGAAAATAATAATAAAAAAATTAGATTTTTTTGCTTATAAATAGATTTCGAATTTTTAGTTTCAAATGTACCTCTTCCTCTGAAATCCTTATAAATAAAAGAGAGTTCTTCTTATTTTCTTCTTATATTCAGTTTTATTTACGCTTTGTAGTAGTAATTCTATCCATCTATGAGGGGGTAACTTCTCTATGCTGAGATAATAAGGTAATACTTTTACTTTTGCTATTTAGATTAATCTCCCTTAAAAAATAATATATAAACTATTTAAAATCTGAATTAATAAAGGGTACCGCCATTTTCGGACGGTTGGTTATTAAATTTAATCTGGTTAAACCTGACTTAATGAGGATACCGCCATACTGGACGGTTGGTTTAAGTTTATATTTTTGTTCCGCCTTATGGCTGGTATATTTGAATTTGACTTAATCAGGATACCGCCATTCTGGACGGTTGGTTTAAAATATCACAAGATTATATATTATTTTATGGGAGATATCTAAATAGTGAATAGTAGAAGTTAATTCCTTTTACCTTAGCATTTCTTTTTATTACTTTTCAGTAATTTCATTTTATTTCTTTTAAGTTTATATCAGCTTTAGTTATGTGTTGTAACTAAGTTAAATATCTAGGGTTGTGATAAAATCTAATATTACCGATTTAAAAAAGGGTTAGATTATAGTTTGGATAATTAAAAGAATTATTTGTTGAGTCATAACCTTAATGTCTTTTTATTAACTGATCACTAATAAAATTGATTAGATAAAACTCAAAATGAACTAGACATAGGGATTTTAAGTTTAAAGACCTTATACTCAACAACCCACGATCTTCTTTAAGGATAGATAAACCTTTAATAGATTTCCTTACATGATAGGAATATACCTGTTGGGCGGGGGTAATCAATAATTGGAATTCAATCTTAATGAATCTAGGTAATTTAATTGACATAGACATATGGTTCAATTTGATTATTCTAGGTATTTGTAAATGACCATCGGAAGAGGCTTTTACATAATTTAGTGTTCCAGATTAATAATTCAATATTTTACCCAACTATGATATAACTACTTCATCTTTTAATAGATATTAGAAAGATTCACAACCCTAGATCTTTGAGTCTTTTTATTTTCCTTAGTATTTTCTTTTGTCTTTTTATTTATTTATTTATTTAGCAAATCTACAAATCAGATCATTTCAAGCAATCAATTCCCTTCTCCCTATAATTAGATATTTGTAAATAAGTAGATTTAACAATTAATAACAACAGTAGGAATTAAGTCCTCGTGGGATCGATATTTTTATACTACTTGAACGATACGTGCGCTTGCGTTATACGTGTGTGTTTACGCCGGTCAAGTTTTTGGCGCCGTTGCCGGGGACTTATATTTCTTGAGTTATTAATTTTGAAGCTATCTAATTTACTTGTATCTAATTTTCTTTATTTTTATTTGCAATTTTTATTTCTTTCTTTTGTTTTCAGGTGATTGAAAAAATGGAACATTTTGAAAAATTACAAGCTTTACTAGAAGAAGATACACCCCAAATCCAGGAGCAACAGTCTAGTTTTCTGAGGCCTGTTGTCCAACACAACAATTATCACTGGAATTCAGAATCAAGCAATTCTACATTTGCTCAACAGAATGAAATGGGGAGATGTGTAATTTGTGATGGTAACCACCCGAGCGATCAATGTATATACCTTTCAGAGTGGCAGAATTATTGGAATCATTCAAGGTACGTAGAATCATCACATTTTCCATCTTATCCACCATCTACCTACGATCTTCATCAAGAACCAGATCCATCAGAGGAAGATCAGTTGAATGACATGCTCAAAGATTGTTCGAGGAACGGGAAGCTCTATTTGAAGCACAAATTCAGAGTCAAGCAGCATATATACAAAGAATGACAGATCAAGTTAGACAATTAACAGAGAACCTGAATCACATATCTCACGAAGCAAATTCAAATAATACTGAAGAAGCCTTTCAATATCCTGAGATTCATCATGACATCATAACAGAGGATGAGGCTGAGCAGTATCAAGAATCAGAGGTATCAGTTCAGGAGCCTGCACCAACAAAGTCTCAATTTGATTTTTATTATTCTGACTCTGACGAGGATGAAGAAGCTGAGTTACTTGTACCAACTGCACCAACAAGGAAGGATGAAACTTTCCATCCTCAGAATGCAGATCTTGGAGAATGCTTTGCACTAATGTTTGAAGACGATCTACCTAAGCCAATCAGCTCACTCAGATCAGAGGATGAAGACCTAAAATCTGATATTTCTTTACATTCTCACATTGATATTTCAGGAGCATGCATTTCACAAATGACAGATGAAGAACTCAATGCAGAAATCTTAAAACTCATCTGTGAAGAAAATGTGGAGCAAAAGCAGAGCAAATGAAGGAGCAAATGTCTGACCAAATTGAAAATCCAGAGCATTCAGGAGAAACATCGCTGTATCGGGGAGTACAAATCAGAGATATTATTAAGAAGCTTGATAGAATGGAACTTCCATTCCAAATCAAGCACCATACAAGACCTCCTGATTTTCTTTCTTTCTTTTCAGGAATCACTGGAGCAACAAAGATCAAAAAGGTGGCACAAGCACTGAATGAGACAAAACTCTTTTTGCCACTTTACCGTTGGAAGAGACCCTTCAAAAGCAACGCACATGGGAATGTCTTTAATCGGACATCCAAAACGACGCTGAAACCGCCTTGATAGATGGATTTCAGTCACGTCTGGCTGAAGACGAAAAATTTAGCGCTAGCAGGGAGGCAACCTATGCAATTTGTTATAATTTCTATTTTTATTTTATGTATACATGTTGTAGAGTTTTTAATTTTGTGTGTTATTTTTGTAGGAAAAGCACAAACGGAGCATTTTAAGACAGAAGGAATGGTGTTTGGCAAGAATATGAGATAATTCATTAGCGATGGCTGAGTAAGGAATAACATCTTGAGACACATCCTAATGGATTTATATACCAAACGAGTGGCGTATTGCGTACACAATTCTGTTGCCTTAATTATTGCTTTGATTTGCTTTTCTTTTGTTATTTTCTTTATTTTCTTTATTTTCGTAGACATGATCCATACTTTTTTGACCTTTCACGATTTCTTTTGTTTTGTTTAGCTAACAAGCTTCCTTTGGAAGATACTAGTGCTATTATTACTCACCCTTTTCAGGTACTATAAATCAGCCCGTCATTGCATCTTTTGAAGGCATCCAGAGTTGAGAAAGAAATACATAAAAAATGGAAGCCAGTTCAAGAAGACGAGTTGAGAACATCTGTGTGTTTTGCGGTAGTAGTGTTGGTACTAAACCACAATACATAGAAGCAGCACATGAATTGGGTCGAGTCTTAGCTGCAAGGAATATGCACTTAATATATGGCGGAGGCAATCTTGGACTAATGGGGATTGTTTCAAAGGCCGTACAAGAAGAAGGCAGTCATGTTTTGGGAATCATCCCAAAACCCTTGGCAGAGGCAAATCTTATTGGATCATCAAATGGAGAGGAACTGATCGTGCCAGGTATGTCTGAACGACTGGTTGAAATGATTAACCATTCTGATGCTTTTATTTCTTTGCCAGGTGGCTTGGGTACATTAGAGGAAATTTTTATAGTTCTATCTTGGGCGAACCTGAACATACACCAGAAACCGCTTGGACTGCTCAACGTTGATGGATTTTATGATTTTCTTTGTGTGTTTCTTGATGATGCTCGGAGAAATGGGTTCGTGTCAAAACCTATGAAAGAACTCCTTTTTACTGCTAGGTCTGCTCCAGATCTACTTGACCAACTCATAGCCTATGAACCACAAGTTGACCCTATCATTTCAAAGATAAAATGGTCCGATGATGATCGTGGTAAGAAGCGTCGAATAAATCTGGATCTTAACCTTTAATTTTCTTGTAGTAATTTAGCTAACCAGGTACTATCTTCTAAACTCTTCTTCTACTGTTTAAGACATTGGGGACAATGTCTCATTTAGGTTTGGGGGTGGGGAATAGTTAACAGTATATTGTTTATAGTTTGTGTTTTTATTTTTAGTCCAAATTTTTTCAAAAAATACAAAAAAATTAAAAAAATTAATAAAAACAAAGGGAATATTTAAAGCTAGGTAATGGTTTGGTGTCTTCCTTCACTCACTACCTTTTTATAAGGAAAAGCTGTGGAGGCACCTAGATAATCATTCACTTGTAGCGTGTTGTGACAGACTAGTTTAGAGGACTCGTTGTTTATTCCTGACAACAAGCGATAAGAGCCTAAGGGGCTAGGGTACTTAAGTGAGCCTCGCTCCACCTTCCCTCTGGGGAATCTACAACGGGAAGTCCATTCGACAATTAGTCACACACCATAAACTCGTTGGCACGTACCATAAGGTATAAAAAAAGGTGCGTTCACTTGGTCGTTTGAACCCTTGAGTGGGGAGTCCTAGTTGTGAACAATCCTTCGTCAACGTGAGCCTTTGATTAAACTTCTAAAACCACATGTAAATTATAGTTATATGACCAGTAGAAATGTTTTGTTGTTATGTTGACTAAAAAGATGAAATTGGTAAGAAATAGCTGTGTAAGGAATTTCCACTCCTGAGACGTATTTCAAACCTAATTCAAAACAAGTTAATTTTTGTTTATTCACTTTTGAATTATTTAATCTGTAAATTCTCCATTAAACTGACTAAAATGGATCTTCATATACTTAGTTGGCAGATATTATCAACATGCATAGTAACATACGGACATATGATAAAATTGAAAAGATTGTAATATTAAGTACTATAGTTTAATTGGAAGAAGCATCTCCAAAAAGTGATGAAAAAAAAAAATCTGAGATCCGAGTTATTAAGTCTGTAAGGGTATTTTAATACCTAGTGCCCTAAAACCAACTGGTTTGGGAGTCATTGGCCCAAAGCTCGTTACATGGATCAAAAATGATGAAAAATTTATATATATGTATATATATCTGAAGTCTGAGTAATTAAGTCCTTAGGGGTGTCTTAACACCTGATGCCCTAAAGCCAACTGGTTTGGGAGTTACCGACCTAAAGCTCGCTACATAGATGGAAGATATTGTATATAAATAAAAAATAGAAAAATAGAAAAAAGAAAAAAATCAGAAAATCAGAAAAATTATTCCATTGCTACAACAAGGTGTGAAATCTGATAGAACTTTAGGACAAAAATATTACTCTCTTATCAACTGCACTTATGACCGTTGTGGGCAAAAATGAGTTGTTTAATATTTTGTTGGCTGTGTATATGAAGAATGGTAAAAATAATCGGAGAATTTACTTATTTAGTAATTTAGAATGAAACAAAACAACTAATAACTTGGAGTAGAAGTTTCACATGATTAGTCACTAACTTCTTTATTTCTCTTTTCTTTTTGCTTTTGTGTGCATTAGTTTCACTACCTTTTACTTTTGTAAAATGTTTGCGGGTATCATTGCTGTAAACCCTCACGAGACTACAACTCGTCCACTAGGGACACCTATGGGTTTAAAGGCTTGTTGCATATGCTAAATGCAATCGTGATCCCTACGAAAGTGGCTTAGTTAAATTTTATTATGTTATTTTATTTTGTATTTTGCTCGAGGACTAGCAAAATGTTAGGTTTGGGGGTGTGATGAGTGATAAATGTATCACTATTTCCCATTCATTTAACTTGATATTTTGTATAGTTTCTTGAGTTTTGTGAATATTTTGATGTGTTTTGTGTTGTTTTGTAGATAAATAAAGTTTCAGGACATTCTGGAGGTGATTTGGAGCAAAACTGTGAAATTTGGTGAAATTTGGCAAAAATGGTAATTTGGTAATTTTTGGGCGTCCCGACACAAAGGGTATTTTGGTAATTTTAGACATCCCGACACCGAAATAAAGTTTCAAGACATTCTGGAGGTGATTTGGAGCAAAACTGTGAAATTTGACAAAAAGGGTATTTTGGTAATTTTGGGTGTCCCGACACCGAGGGTATTTTGGTAATTGCACCACCATGCCACATGTCAAAGATTCAACGAGCCGTCATTTTTATCACACCATGCCACGTGTCGAAAATTCAGCGATCCAAAAAATTAATAATAAAATAATAAAATAATAAAATAATAAAAATCAGAAAATAATAATAAAAAATTAGATTTTTTTGCCTATAAATGGATTTCGAATTTTTAGTTTCAAATGTACCTCTTCCTCTGAAATCCTTAAAAATAAAAGAGAGTTCTTCTTATTTTCTTCTTATATTCAGTTTTATTTACGCTTTGTAGTAGTAATTCTATCCATCTATGAGGGGGTAACTTCTCTATGCTGAGGTAATAAGGTAATACTTTTACTTTTGCTATTTAGATTAATCTCCCTTAAAAAATAATATATAAACTATTTAAAATCTGAATTAATAAAGGATACTGCCATTTTCGGACGGTTGGTTATTAAATTTAATCTGGTTAAACCTGACTTAATGAGGATACCGCCATACTGGACGGTTGGTTTAAGTTTATATTTTTGTTCCGCCTTATGGCTGATATATTTGAATTTGACTTAATCTGGATACCGCCATTCTGGACGGTTGGTTTAAAATATCACAAGATTATATATTATTTTATGGGAGATATCTAAATAGTGAATAGTAGAAGTTAATTCCTTTTACCTTAGCATTTCTTTTTATTACTTTTCAGTAATTTCATTTTATGTCTTTTAAGTTTATATCAGCTTTAGTTATGTGTTGTAACTAAGTTAAATATCTAGGGTTGTGATAAAATCTAATATTACCGATTTAAAAAAGGGTTAGATTATAGTTTGGATAATTAAAAGAATTATTTGTTGAGTCATAACCTTAATGTCTTTTATTAACTGATCACTAATAAAATTGATTAGATAAAACTCAAAATGAACTAGACATAGGGATTTTAAGTTTAAAGACCTTATACTCAACAACCCACGATCTTCTTTAAGGATAGATAAACCTTTAATAGATTTCCTTACAGGATAGGAATATACCTGTTGGGCGGGGGTAATCAATAATTGGAATTCAATCTTAATGAATCTAGGTAATTTAATTGACATAGACATATGGTTCAATTTGATTATTCTAGGTATTTGTAAATGATCATCGGAAGAGGCTTTTACATAATTTAGTGTTCCAGATTAATAATTCAATATTTTACCCAACTATGATATAACTACTTCATCTTTTAATAGATATTAGAAAGATTCACAACCCTAGATCTTTGAGTCTTTTTATTTTCCTTAGTATTTTCTTTTGTCTTTTTATTTATTATTTATTTAGCAAATCTACAAATCAGATCATTTCAAGCAATCAATTCCCTTCTCCCTATAATTAGATATTTGTAAATAAGTAGATTTAACAATTAATAACAACAGTAGGAATTAAGTCCTCGTGGGATCGATATTTTTATACTACTTGAACGATACGTGCGCTTGCGTTATACGTGTGTGTTTACGCCGGTCATGTACATACATTAATTTTAATTAATTGATCATTTTACTATATTTTTGTTGATATTTTATTGATATAGATAGAAGTTTGATGAGTGTGCTAAATAGATTGAGTATCGAATACCATAAAGGGGTGGAAGAATTTATAGAAGCAGCAAAACGAGTTGTTGATGTGGAAGATAGCGTGAGTTGTTCATGTAATAACTGTTTGAATATGAGAAAGAAGCGTTTGAGCGAAGTTATGGATCACTTATACATGCCGAGAATTTAACGACCTATTAGACATGGATTTACCATACAGAACAATATAAGTCTGGCTCCCAAGATATCAATTCAAAAAATAGTACCAGTTTTCACGAGCATCGTCAAGAAAATGATGGTGATAATATGATTGCTACTCTGTATGACTTGCACGGTTCGACATTGGACAATTTTGGTGGAGAAACATCACAACCGAATGAGAACGACAGACACAAAGCTTTTAGTCAATTACATGAAAAAGTTAAAAAGATACGTTTGATGTTGCTGGCATGTCGACTTTGAACTTCGTTGTCAAGCTAATCCATATTAAAATAAGTAATAGAATGACTGATAAAAATATTGATATGATGTTAGAGTTACTTGGACAGATATTACCAGCCAGCATAAAATTGTCTAAATCATATTACGAGACGAATAAGATATTGTGTGATTTGGGATTGGGATATAATCGATACACGCATGTAAGAATGATCGTGTATTTGAAGAATATGATTCCCTTGAATATTCTCTAATATGTGGAGAAAATCGGTATAAGGTCCATGGTACTGGGAAGAAAGTGTTGTAGAGATTGTATTTTTATGCATAGCCCAATAACGAGTCTCTTATGGGGGCACCACATGAAAGTTATAAGGTTGAATATCGGAAGGGAAAAGAACTCCAGAGAATTCAACAAAAATAACCAAGTCCCGACCGGGCATCACCTATATCCGACCAACCTTCCTTAGACTAGAATATCTGGTTAGACATATATTGAAAAACACAAAATTCGGCTGGACTTATGACATTGCCATGAGTGTGCACATTTTAAATCACTGGAATCATGAGATTTGATTAATATCTGACAGGATATATATTTAAAATAAATATCCAGCCGGACATGGGCTGTCAGCAAGTGTGCAGATTTTCAATTACTAATAACATTCGGGCGAATGATGTAGAAGTCTATGGGGACTCAATGTTAGTGATCCAATAGATACGAGAGGATTGGGGGATTAAAGAGAGATAAATTAAAGTTGTATCTGTTTCATCTCTAAGCCTTGGCGCAGAACATCTCGGACTTTACGTTCCGACATTTACCTAGAGAAGGCAACCAAAAGTAGACGTTATAGCTACCTTGGCTTCAACTTGGGAAAATCCAGAGAAGCGACCATGAAACCATTAGTATTAACTACAACTAGTAAGCCTAGCTATGAAGTAGGGGAGATTATGGATATTGAGGTGAACGACAGAAGGCCATGGTACCACGACATCCAAAACTTTTTAGATCACGGTGAATTTCTTTTAAAGGCTTGTAATAAGGACATAGTGGCGATCTAGAAGTAGGCTTCTCAATTTATAAGTCTGAGGGGGACTTATACAAATGACAATCTAATGGAATATACTTAAGGTGTCTGATGGAGGAAGAAGCTACAAGGTGATAGAGGAAGTCCACGCGAGGGCATGTTGACCACACATGAGCAGACTCAATCTGTCGAGGATGATTATGCTACAAGGGTTTTACTAGTTGACTACGAAGGCTGATTTCGTAGATTTTTAAAACATTGTCATGACTATTAGGCCCATGGGAACTTGAACCACCTACCGCAGATAGAGTTTTATGAGTTATCGAAGCCTTAGCTCTTCTCAGTGTGGGGTATCAAACTAACTAGTGAAATCAAGCCACAAGCTTCTAATGGGCATCGGTTTATAGTAGTGGCCGTTGACTGCTTCTCCAAGTGGGTAGATGTTGAATCCTTTCGGAATGTTATATCTAAATAAATGGCTAAGTTCATAACCCTGAATATCGTCTGTTAATATGGAATGCCACACCATGTGGTAACAGACTACGAGTGACTGTTTCAAAGAGAGATTAATGCCATGATGTAGAAGTATGAGATTAGGCATTATAAGTCTTCACCATACCGACCACAGGCCAACGAGGCAATAGAAGCCGCCAACAATACTTTAAAGAAGATTATGGTTAAAATGACAAAGACTGGGCATACAAGTTTCCATTTGCACTTTGGGGGTATCAGACTTCGGTCAGAATGACAACGGGAGCTACACTTTATTCTCTGGTTTATGGAATGGAGGTCGTACTTCTTGTAGAAATCAAAGTGCGGTCAATGAGGATAATGATGAAAGCAAGCTTACATAAACAAGTATGGGCTGCAGGAAGATTCGAACAACTAGCTTTGTTGGATGAGAAAAAAATGAAAGATCTGTGCCATACTCAGCTGCTCTAGAAGAGGATAGTTAGATCTTGAGTAAAAGGGTTTGACTTAATAAGGTTAAGGAATGAGACCTGATGTTGAAGCAGTCGAGACCGCTAGTAATAGACCCGATGGGAAAATTTATGCCCAATTGGAAAAGGGCCCTATTTGGTTAAAAAGATCCTGAAAAATGGAGCAGTTCAGTTATCTGACCTGGAGAGGAAGAAATAATTTGCATAAAAAAGCTCATTAGGTCCAAAATCTGCAAAGGCGACCTCAACAAAAGTTAGAGCACATCCTACTAAATTGGAAACGTCTTTGGCCAAAGTTAAGGATATGTGAGTGAGAAAAATAGTTAATTGGAAAACCTGAAATATCCAGATAACAAAAGGGGTATCCTTACACAAAATGATTAATGAATTCACGCATGTACTAAGGAAGAATACTAATGTTTTATTGAAATAAAAGCTCAAAATATTCATGAAATGCAATGTTCTAGCTAAAAGAGAAAATTTAGACTTAGTATACATAAATCATCTTCTTTGCCTATTTAATTTAGGGCCTAAATCAAAAGGGCTGGCTGGGGATTCATGTCTATTTGGTACATTAGAAGACTCAGGGGGTGATGATAGTCCAAATACGCCGCTGAGCCCACTTTTCACAGAAATGATATGTGATACGGTGCCACCTTAGAAGGTATGCCTCTCTGAGATCAGGTGTGTGGAGAGGCACTCGCACTGATTTAAAGTCTAGCCAGAAGGCAGAATGAGCTAGTATGGAAATTTTGGTGAAGGACGCGGCACTCGAAGAAGTTTAGGGTGATGTGGTTGAGACGCCATCGGGGGCATATCCATGAAATCTCTGCATTAGACACTTGTTGCAGCCACTCCCTCCACGCATCATAACAAAGGTTTTTCTTCACTGTGGTCCGTGTTAGATGATTTCAGGGACTGTGGCAGATAAAGATAGAGACTGACGGGGGAGCAATGAACTTCAAATTCTCTTGCAGCCACCCCTATA
Source organism: Zanthoxylum bungeanum (assembly GCA_019454045.1). Lineage (NCBI taxonomy): Eukaryota > Viridiplantae > Streptophyta > Magnoliopsida > Sapindales > Rutaceae > Zanthoxylum > Zanthoxylum bungeanum. The sequence goes on along the minus strand of SKCR01027657.1, from coordinate 244,423 downwards.
AAAAAATGTGTTAGCTCACTGGGTTGAAAATCTAAAAATACTGTCCAGGAAAAAAATAGAGTGGGTCCTAAAGTTTTATCAGAATTCACACATTTTTTGCAGCAATGGAATAATTTTTCTGATTTTTATGATTTTTTTCTTTGATTTTGATTTTGATTTATATACAATATCTTCCATCTAAGTAGCGAGTGTTGGGTCGGTGGCTCCCAAACCAGTTGGCTTTAGGGCACCATGTGTTAAGACACCCTTACAGACTTAATTACTCAGACTTCAGATATATATATTTTTGCAACATCTTTGATCCATGTAGCGAGCTTTGGGCCAGTGACTCCTAAACTAGTTGGTTTTAGGGCACTAGGTGTTAAAACACCCATAGGGACTTAATAACTCGGATCTCAGACGTTTTATTTTATTTTATTTTTTTAATTCCAATGCTTTTCATAGATGCTTCCTCCAATTAAACTAGAGCACTGAATATTATAAACTTTTCAATTATAGCTCATGTCCGTATGTTACCATGCATGTTGATAATACCTGCTAACTAGGCATATGAAGATCCGTTTTAGTCAATTTTATGGAGATTTCACAAATTAAATAATTCAAAAGGAAATAAACAAAAATTAACTTGTTTCGAAAATAGGTTTGAAAAACGTCTCATGAGTGGAAACTCCTTACTCAGTTATCTCTTACCAATTTTACATTTTTAGTTAAAAAAAAAACACAAAAACGCCCAAAAAAACACAAAAAACGCAAAATATTTTTGTAATTTTTGAAAAGTTTTCAATTTTTTTTTTTGTATTTTTCGAAAAATTTTGGACTAAAAATAAAAACAACACATAACTAAAAACAAGATACTGATCAACTAATTTCCTCCCCCAAACCTAAATGAGACATTGTCTCCAATGTCTTAAACAGTAGAAGAAGAGTTTAGAAGATAGTAACTGGTTAACTGAAATGCTACACGAAAAGTTAAAGGTTAAGATCCAGATTAATCCGACGCTGCTTACCACGATCGTCATCGGACAAATTTATCTTTGAAAGGATATGGTCAATTTGTTGTTCATAGGCCAAGATTTGGTCAATTAGATCCGGAGCAGTTTTGGCAGTAAATAAGAGTTCTTTCATAGGTTTTGTCACGAACCCATTTCTCCGGGCATCATCAAGAAACACACAAAGAAAATCATAAAATCCTTCAACGTTGTACAGTCCAAGCGGTTTCTGGTGTATGTTCAGGTTCGACCAAGATAATACTGTAAAAATTTCCTCCAATGTACCCAAGCCACATGGAAAAGTAATAAAAGCATCAGCACGATTAATCATTTCTACCAGTCGTTCAGATATACCTGGCACAATCAGTTCCTCTCCGTTTGATGGTCCAATAAGATTTTCTTCTGCCAAGGGTTTTGGGATGATTCCCAAAATGTGACTGCCTCCTTCATGTACAGCTTTTGAAATGATCCCCATAAGTCCAAGATTGCCTCCGCTATATACTAAGTGCATATTCTTTGCAGCTAAGACTCGACCCAATTTATGTGCTGCCTCTACGTATTGTGGCTTAACACCAACACTAGTACCGCAAAACACACAGATGTTTTCAACTCGTCTTCTTGAAGTGGCTTCCATGTTTTACTCTGGATGTCTTCAAAAGTGCAATGATGAGTTGAATTTATAACACCTGAAAAGGGTGAGTAAAATAATAGCACCAGTACCTGCCAAATGACAATTATTAGTTAACAGTAAAATAAATCGTGATAGTCAAAAAGGTCTGGATCCTGTCGGAGAAAATAAAAGAAAACAACAAAACAAATTACAATTTTTAGGAAAAGACAAAGAGATATAATATGTACAAGAAAATTAGCGACTTGATTGACGTCTATGCGTCAGGGACAAGCTTCCCATCCAATTTTCTTATAAATTGGCAAACAAGGTCTTTTTGAGTCAGATTCTAGAGACTTAACTGTTGTCTTTCTCTTTGAAATTATGCATATAACACACGAATTTCATGATACACATATCCACATGGATGCGTCTCAAGAGTTTTAGATATATCATCCAAAGACTCCTTACTCAAGCCATCCCTAATGAAATTAGTCTTATCTTCGCGGTTATCAGACACCATTCCTAAAGAACGACAACAAGTATCACAAAACATATGAGCACATTTATAACAGACATACATTCTTTTGGCTCTTCTCTTTTTAGCATAGGTGTTTCTTCCAAAACCAGGCAGATGTGAAATAAAAGAGTCAGAAGACTCACCTGCCAATCGGACCCGTGCTTCAATTACCCAACGAATATCATTAGGAACACCATGGATCATTAGTAATCTCATCCGTTCCAAGCGAGCTTTGTAAACTTTCATCAGAGAGTTTTGAGGGAGAGAAGGAAATTGCTTGTGAAGATTTGCGAGAACTTCTTCCATCGTGAAATGACTTTACCTGCAAAAATTAAACACACAAAAATCAAACAAACCAGATCACAATATATACACAAATTGCATGGGTTGCCTCCCTGCGAGCGCTAAGTTTAAAGTCGTCAGCTAGACATGACTTCTCGAACGTTGGCTGGATATGAAAGTGTGACACTTTCTTTTTGTCGCTCAAATGATTCTCCCCAGTAGTGCTTGACACGCTTGTTTTTAACCTTGAAAGTTTTGTTGGAGTCAGGATCATGTATCTCAACGGCTCTGTCTGGTAAAACCTTGGTGATCACAAATGGACCTGACCACCGTGATTTTTTCTTCCATGAGAAGAATTTCACCCTTGATTTGTTTAACAGTACATTCTGTCCTGGTTCCAGTTGTATGCGCACTAACTTCTCATCATGTCTCTTCTTGGCCTTTTCTTTGTACAATTTGGCATCCTCAAAAGGCTGATTGTGAAATTCCTCCAATTCGTTGAGCTGGTGGAACTTTTTCTCTTCTATTGCTTGTAGTGTAAGAGTTGGCCTTTTCAGTGCAAAAAACGCTTTATCTTCAGGCTCCACAGTCAATTGACATGTTTTAAGTTTGTTAGTAGAACTTTACATTGCATTGGAGTTTGAATGGTACTGTGTATCTCATCAAGTCTGAAACATTCCTCATTCTTTTCATCTTCTGGGAAATTCATGGCCTTGAAAACATTGAATGTTACTTCTTGGTCTTGTACCCTCATGGTTAATTCTCCTTTTTGTATATCAATAATGGTTCGACCTGTAGCCAAGAACGGTCTCCTAAGAATGATTGGCACGTATGCGTCTTCCTCCATATCAAGGACAATAAAATATGCTGGGAAAATGAATTTGTCAACCTTGACCATCACATCCTCAACTACGCCTCTTGGAAATACGAGCGTTCTATCAGCAAGTTGTAGATAGACTGAAGTGGGCATTGTTTCTCCAATCTGTAATTTCCTGAAAATAGAAAAAGACATCAAGTTAACACTAGCACCTAAATCACATAAAGCTTTACCAAAGTCATGTTCTCCTATGGTGCAAGGAACAATGAAACTGCCAGGATCTTTCAACTTTGGAGGAAGTTTTCTTTGAATGATGGCGCTGCATTCTTCTTATAATGCACTGTCTCATAATCTCTCAATCTCCGCTTTCGTGAAAGAATGTCTTTCATGAATTTGGCATAGCTGGGCATTTGTTCCAACGCTTCTGCAAATGGAATGTTGATATGCAGTTTTTTGAACACCTCTAAGAATCGAGCAAACTGCTTGTCCAGTTTATTCTTCTGAAGACGCTGAGGAAAATGTGGAGGTGGAGTGATCTGTTCTTTTTCCTTTGCTTCTTTTTCCTCCATCTGTTGCTTTGTTTCTTTTGGAACTTCCTCAGCAGTTGTTTGGGCTCCAACATCTTTGTTGATTTCAGTACCGCTTTTTAACATGATGGCATGACACTGCTCCTTCCCTATGTTCCTCGGATTTGGTTCAGTGTTGCTAGGAAGGTTACCTGTCGATCTATAACTATGAGCATTGGCCAATTGTCCAATTTGATTCTCTAGTGCTTTAATAGAAGCTGATTGACTTTGAATTAATGCTTCTTGGGATTGAAACATAGCATCATATCTTGCTGCTTGAGAGTCGAGTTTTGCTTCTATCTTTTTCAAGTGGGGTCAACACTTCTGTTATTCCTGATTCATTGCCTGCTCCTGGCCTTTGTTCTGTTGTTGGAATCCGGGTGGTGGATTGTTCATTTGCCCTGAATTGTTGCTCCATGCGAAATTGGGATGATTCCTCCACCCTGGATTGTAGGTGTTCGAATATGGATTGTTCCCATGTCTGTTGAAATTGTTGACATAATTCACCGTTTCTTTATGTTGGTTGAAAGATTCTGACTCATGTGCTCCTCCAAATGGTAAACTGGTGGATCCACCATTAACCTTCATGTTAAGAGTTTCCAGATTTTTGCAAATCTGATCCAGCTTGGAATTCAGTGCTGTGTTGGCTCCAACTTCATAAATTCCTGCAATTCTTTGGATCATACTCCTTTCCGTTGGCCATAAAGAATTGTTGTTGGCCATTTCTTCAATTAAGTCACAGGTCTGATCTTCTCATTTTACCATCAAAGCTCCTCCAGTAGCAACATCAATTGTGGTTCTCATTATTCCAGAAAGTCCATTGTAGAAGGTTTGGACTTGTAGCCACTTTGCGATCTCATGATGAGGACATTTCCGGAGTAAATCTTTGAATCTTTCCCAAGCTTCGCAAAGGGATTCTGAATCTGATTGCATGAAGGATGTGATGTCATTCCTCAACTTTGCAGTTATGGCTGGTGGAAAGTACTTTGTAAGGAATTTAGTGGCTAGAGTGTTCCAAGTTGTGAAGGAACTTGCTGGTAACGAATGTAGCCAAGCTTTAGCTATGTCTTTCAGGGAATATGGAAAAACCCGCAGTCTCATTGCTTCTTAAGCTGCTCGGTTGTAATTGAAAGTACCGCAAACTTCCATGAAGTTGCTGATGTGGGCATTAGGATCTTCAATTGCATTCCCCCCGAACTGAACTGACTGTTGAATCATCTGGATGCATGTTTTGATGTCACACGCATTTGCTGGTAAAGGAGGAAGTACAACACAAGAAATGAAGCCGTCGACCACCGGAATGGTTCTGTCTCGAATGGGTATCGGTGGTGCAACTTCTAAAGGTTCAGGTTCCAAGTTGACTAAAGCTTTTTGGCCTTCTCGCCTTTCCCTTCTCAACTGTCTGATGGTTCTTTCAATTTCTGGGTCAAGCGGTCGGAGTTCAAAGACTCTGATTCGTCTCATGTAGTTTCTGAGAACCTGAAACACAAGAAAACAAAAACAATAAGTAAAAAGAAATTAGATAAAAGTAACGTATCTAACCCCAAAACTAATAGTGAAAGATAAATAAGTCCCCGGCAACGGCCCCAAAAAGTAGACCGGTGCTTACACACACGCGTATAACGCAAGCGCACGTATCGTTCAAGTAGTATAAAAAGTATCGATCCAACGAGGACTTAATACCTAATATATAATTTTATGAGGTCAAATGATTACTAGTATCTAACAGGTTGTTTGATTGATTTGAAATGGTGATGATTTTAAATTTAAAAACAAGTAAATAAAATTACACGAAAGTAGGTTTAAGAAAATTCAATATTAGGAAACTATCTAGGGTTGTGAATCTTTCCAATATCTTTTAAAAGATGAATTGGTTATTTCATGTTTGTGTAATATATCAGTTTACTAACCTGGAACACTAAATTATGCGAAAGCCTCTGTCGATGGTCAAACGCAAATACCCAGTATAACCCAATTGAACCATATGTCTATGTCAACCAAATTACCTGGATTCATTAAGATTAAGTTCCAATTATGGCTACCCCCGCCCGACATGTATATGTCTATCCTGTAAGAAAATCTATTAAATGGTTATATATCCTCAATGAAGATCGTGGGCTATTAAGTCTAAGGCTGAAACCTAAAATTCCTTTGTCAAGTTTATTTTAGATTTACCAGATCAATCTTATTAGGGGCAAATTAACAAGATGCATTAAGCTTAAGACTTAATAAGTAAACTTTTATATTACCCAAACCGTAATTTAACCCCTTATAAACTGGTGATATTGGACTTCATCACAACACCAGATAACTGGTTTAGTTACGACACATATTTACGAGTAGTAAAAACTTAAATAAAATAAGAGACATAAAGTAAAATGCTGAAAGTAAATGCTGAAAGTAAATTGCTAAAAAGTAAATAAAGTAAAAGTACAATAAAAGAAAATGCTGAGGTAAAATGATCCACTTTTATTACATCTATTTTAGATATCTCCCTTAGTATAATATATTAACTTTGCATGATAATTACCAACCAGCCATATAGGCGATATCCAGATTAAGTCAAATTAATAATAATTACCAACCGACCAATTAGGCGGTATCCAGTTTAGTCAGGTTAAAACCAATTTAAATAATTACCAACCGACCAATATGGCGGTATCCTCGTTAAGTCAGGTTTTAACTAGTTTATATATTATAATTAAGGGAGATTAATCTAAATATTAGTAATAAAAGTTTTACATTTTACCCCAGCAAAGGGGAGTTACCTCCTCATTACTGAAAATTAAAGAAAGAAAAGTACTGTGCGTAAAAGTAAATTAAGGAAAGTAAAAACTGAAAAGTAAAGAAAAGAAAGTGTGAAAGCGGAAATTAATTACTGAAAGCTGTAAATAAACAAACAAGATACAATCTTCTTAGTATTCTTAAGGAATTCCTTAGAAGAAAGTATGAATTTACAAATGAAATGGCTTGGTATTTATAGGCAAAATTTTGCCTCCATCAAATCATCTACCAAATCCATTATTAATTGCTCCACTAATTGCTCCACCAAATCCATTATTAATTGCTCCACTAATTTCTTATCATGTTTGGTAGTGATTTGATAATTTTTATTATTTATTTATTAATTTATTTTTTGCTTTGAAAATGATTGAAAATGACTTTAATAATTACAAACAACACACTTTTGGAAGTTATAGATCATTGAGTCTTCTTTAATCTGGAACTTGAATCAGCTCCATCCGATATCGGAGTAAAACGTTATGCCCAAAATACGATAGATGTGCAAAACTGGAATTTCCAAAACTGCACTTCGTTAAAATGCCCTTTCAAGTTTCCAATCTCCAAAATTAATATGTCAAGTCCAATTTTTGCCCTTATTTGACCCACATTTCGTCCTAAATGATTTCATTATGTCCCAATATTTTTTTATCTGTAAAATAAACTAAAACACATCAAAACGTTCATCAAACCCGAGAAACTAAACAAAATATTAAGTAAAAAGGGGCGTTAAATATTGATATATTTTCCGCTCATCAGTGAAGATCCGAAAGGATAACTTAGGTTAAATTTAGGGCGTACCTGCAAGAGTATGGGTTCCCCAGATATCGGTTGACTGGCTTTGGTTTAATTCCATATAAGCCATGTAGAGTCTCAGCCAATATAACAGGAGATGGACCATAATTACATTAGATACCTCAGATAATGTGGAGCAGACAATAATCAACTCCCCCACCATCACATGCCGTCAAAAGATATTGGGCTAGAATTTAGAACATTACAACACTTCTCCCGCAAAGGGATCCAACCTCTATACTAGAAGCAACACCTAGCAACTCAACAGACTAGGGGAAGTGTATTATTGTCTTTGTCTCGTCGGAGCTGAAAATGAAGGATTAGAAGCTTCCTGAGGGTAGTGGTCCTTGAATAAGGGCATCTCCAGAAGAGTAGAATGAGGAAACTGTAGGCCTAAAATAATGGCGAATTCCTCAAGAAGGGGACATAGCTTATGGCCATGGAAACATAAGACATGATTTTCAGCATCCCAGAATTTTTCAGCAGCCTTAATGAAAACATAGCCTATCTTGATGTGGCAGAGGTAACGAAAGGCAGACACATGAGCTAAATCTAGGGGTGACCAATCAAACACCCCCATGGAAAAGGGACACGCCAAGATCTTGTACAGTATGAGCCATGGAAGTGTCCGTATGTTCTATGAAAGTAGGATAACTTGTTATCTTATCTGCAAGAATACTCCTACCACCATAAAACATATGGCTGCCACTACTATATCCAGTCGACCTTCTGAAAAACATATGTTTTATGGTGGTAGGAGTATTTTTGAAAAAACAGTGGTACTATGACAATAAAAGGAGGAGAGAGGAAGCCTCAGGGATTTTTGAGAATGAGAAAGAAGAAAGAAATGCTATATGTGATAAAAATAAGGTGGAGGCAAGACCAATATATAGAAAATATGAGGGTTGTACTATATAAAGACATGATTCCCACTCTCATAAGGAACCTTACTGCCATAAGACATCGTGAGATGTTCAGTCAGATTTTTACAAAATGTTCGGACGCAGATGAGACATGACCGGATCTTTTTTCTATGTTCGGCCGGACTTAAATTGTATACGGCGAGACATTCATCCAATACAGAAGCATCATAAGTTCCAGCCAGAGGCTTGCAAGGGGTATTTATATAATGATCATGTTTGAGATGCGTTGCATAGAAGGGGCATGATAAAGAGAATGACATTTCCATTAATTGAAAACGTTTATACAAAGTTTCTATACATATGTCATTTTTTTACAAAAAGAGAATAAAAAGCAATGCTACTCGTCAGAAGACTCCTCCTTACCAGACTCCTCCCCATTAGACTTAGACACTGAAGGATCTGGCGCGTGCTTCCTCTGCATATTCCGAGAATACAACCTTTTTACGGACCTCCCATCGACTAGAATGGGTCTGGAAACAGGTAAAACATCGGTGTAGGGAGTCAAAACCATGGTGAATGTCCTACTGGTCCCTGACCTGCGTCTCCACTCGATGATGTAATCAGAAACAAAGTTGTTGACGGTGGATTTTGGTCTCAGGGCAATATGGGAATATCACTCCCGAGGAAATCCTCCTTCAATAGTGAATTTGTTTGGTTATGGGGGACCAAAGGTAAATTTAGCAGAAAACAGATAAATACACCAATCAACAAGAGGATTTAACGTGGTTCGGTGGATTTGGATCCGACCTACGTCCATGGACACAAACAGGATGATGTATTTTTATTACTCAAACACGCTTTTCAGATCTCTTTTTGTTTTTTACAAATCAGAGCTTGATGATTCTGATGCCATTACACATACTCTGCCCTCATATTTATAATAATACAGAAATCAGACTCCTATTGGTATAAGATTTCCTGGTTGAATCAGTGTCCTCCTCTTGCAAGGATTCATAGTCTAATATTCCCTTCACTTTTCTTATTTCTTTTTGGATTCTGACTCATTACTTTCCTTGTGAAAGTAGGATAACTTGTTATCTTATCTGCAAGAATAGGGTGTCATCTTCTTGAGCATACCTCGCCATATGGTCGGTCTTCATGAGGTCGGTCATGATAGTCCTGTGTACTGAGAATGCTGCTGTCGACCTGATAGTGCCCAGTTATCTGAACTGAAATGTGCTCGGTTACCGGTCATAAAGTGGTCGGTTTATATATGTTGTGGTCGATTTGAAACCGTAAGGTGCTTGTTTCTTTTATTGCAAAGTGGTCGGGTTTGGCTTTAACGATCTCACCCAAGTAAGGAATTACCCTTCTACCCTCGTTGTGCTGCTTTAAATATCAAAGTGCCCAAAACAACCATCAACATCTGTCCCCTAGTTCTCGGTTCCAACGAGTGTGCAAGTTGGTGCCGGGAACTATATAAAGATGGTATGCTGATTCACTGTGTTGGGGGTCGACCCAGTGTTGAATCAAAATGCTTCGTCGCCTCTTTTCAACGCCTTTTCTTGAGACTCGCAATAGTCACGTCTTTTTTAAATGCCCATCAAATCACCTTTAGGGTTTTTCCTAAGTTTGACACTTCTCAAACATCCGTAGGGTTCCCGCCGAAAAAGAAGTGGATCGACCGTAGAGAGGCGTCATAACAGTGCGATGATCTTCAACCGTTCGTTTGATTTTGGCAGACCTTTTTTGAAGTCGACACTTGGCGTTGATCTGGGTTTCTTTTTTGATCCAATGGCCATGAGCATCTCATTCAAGACCACAAGAAGACGAGACTTCCGCTGTGCACTCTTTTTGGCAAATTCTCCTTCCTACCTGTACACTTTTTCCTGCTCTAAACGCGACTCGTTCAAACTCAGTGTTCTTGGAGTTTCTCTCAACCGCGAGTTCTCTTTCTCTCTCTCCTCTGTGACTTGTGAACATAGGGGACGGGCAAACTGTATTGTACAACCTTTAGCCTTTCCGAAAAGAAAAAGTAAGTCTTCTGAATGACCTCTTCCCTTTTGTGTGTTGTGAATCTGTTTGTCATTTTTTGATTATTGCTAGGAAATGATTTATGGCTTGTTGGACTTTGCTTAGGGAACTTTAGAATTTACCTTCTTAGCTTAAGACGGCAGCTCTGAGTAGTTATTAACTATAGACTGATTCCCCTTCCTTTCCATTTCCTCGAATGTCAGGAATGTCTGACAACAATTCTTCCTCTTTAAAACCTGATAGACCCTCAACTCCCCCTGCTGAAGAGCTTTCCTCGGGTTCGGGGGCACCCAGTGTGGAAGACCTTGATACTACCCCTACCCCTTCCGAAGTTGAGCAAGATACTTATCACCAAAGGGTACCCCGGACGGATCCAGAGCCCGGTGATCTTGATAGCTCGGCTCTGGATATGAATCGGCCTTCCAGAATAATTGAGGACGATCTGGCGCTGTTGCGGCAACGATACGATATCCCAATAGATATTGCCCTCGAAGTTCCCGGCCCGATGGATCGTGCTAGTCAACCTGACGAGGGCTCGGTGGCACTTCTTCATGCCTTCTTTGAGTGTGGACTACGGCTGCCGATGCAACGTTACTTTGCTTGGATGCTTTTCCCGAGATGGAGATTGCCCCCTGTCAACTGAGTTTAAATAGTTGGAGGATTTTGGCCGGCATACATGTGGTTTGGCACCAGGCGGGGTTGGGTGAACCTTCTTTGGAAGAGGTGAAGAGGTTATATCGTTTGAAGTCCAACCCGAAGACTCACCACGGTTGGTATTACCTCTCTGCTTATGATAGTTCGTCCAACGTTGTCCAGAAACTCCCTGACTCCAACAAGAATTTCAAAGATCTCTGGTTCTGGGCTACTGGGGATTGGGGTCGGGTTCTGAGATCGTTTGAAGAGGATGTTTCAGTCACTGATATCTTCAGATCGGGAGGTTAGGGGTTCCTTATCATTTTTATGTGACCCTTCTTCTTAGCTTCATGTTTTTTAGGGTCCTGACTTCTTTTATTTCTGCCAGCCTGTTGGAGGGATACTCCCAAGGTTTCCCGCCAAGTCCGGAGGCAGGTATCCTAGGCTCGGCGATACGTCGGTCTTTGGAGGGAGTTGGTAAATGATACGGCTTTTGCTGAGTCCGGCTTGATTCGGGTTGTTCCTCCAAAAGTCCCGGGTCGGATAGGTAGATCTGTTGTTGGTTTTTTTTTCCTCTCTCGTCCTTTAGAAGGAAATTTCGTTTATGCTTTTGCCAGGGTTTCGTACTGATCATGCCTTTTGTCTTTTGTTCTTATAGGTATGTCGAAGAGGCCGAAGTATCTCGAGAGGTTGGCCGGTACCATGAAGAAGGCCGGTCATGCTGAAACTGGAACCTCCCGGGCACATTCTGAATATGTCGAGGCTGGGAGGGTGTCTCAAGGGAAGGTTCAGCAGGCTGCTCAGGGTCTATCTTCTCCCTCTGGTGCGCAGTCATCAGAATCTGCTCGGCTGGTTAGTCTGCCGAAGCCTTTTAGGAATAGGAGGCGTCAGTTCGGGGCAGAGGAGACTGAGTTGGTTCAAGAGACGGCAGAGGAGCCCGTCCAGGTAGGGGTGTCAAAACGAATCAACGAATCGAATTCGTGACGAATTCTAAACGAATCGAATTATAATGCACTAAATTCGAATTCGATTCGTTTATTAAACGAATCCTGATACTAGGATTTGAATTCGATTCGTTTAATAAACGAATATTCGTATTCGATTCGTTTATTCGTTTACATAAATCAAACTAATCGAATTGAATTTATTATTCGTTTACCATTCGCATCCGATTCGTTTACTATTCGCATCCGATTCGTTTATTATTCGCATTTCATTCGTTTATTCGTTTATATCAAAATTAAAAGAATCGAATTTTGTATTCGATTCGTATTCGATTCGTTTAATCAAAATAAAATACAAAATGTCAAAATCTAACCATCTATTCCGTAATCCATACCATATTCATTGTTATAGTCTTAAAATACATAAAACAAACTCCAAAATTCAAATTATAAATCAATTGCATAATAATTAATAACACTTAATAACACTTGCTTCTTCATTTCTCGCTGGCAAACTTTTTTCCATCTCATCTTCCATTTCAATTGAATTATCTAAATCATCAATGCTTGGAGAGTCATCAACCGTGTACACCATATCAGTTTCGTTGGTATCCATTTCCCTGTAAATAAAAAGAATCAGCAAATACAGCAGCAAGTAGTACTTAATCAGGAGTAGATTTTCAAGTTTCCAAAATAAAAGGGGTCTATGAACACAACATAAGAAAGCAGTTAGTCTAAATAGCATGTTTTAATAAGTAGAATACAATCTCAGACGCAAAAATGGTTTCTATTAAGAGTTAAACAACATAATTAGAATCTGTTTTTTATTCTCCTCTTATTCTATAAGCAAATAGGACAAGAAAACAGAAAAGGAAAATAAAACAGAAGTTTGAAAAAATGAATAAGCTCCAATTTCACAACAAAACTAAATTGTTGCAGGCCTTGGAATCAACTTCATATAAACATCAAATCTTCCATTTTTTTAATTAAAAAAGTGTAATAAAATCTACATGAACATACCTAAAACAACTACAGGGAAGGCTGATGCAGGTAACAATCTACATGAACATGAACAAACAGGGAAGGCTGAAACAGTACCCTCAAACCTAAAACAACTCACGTATTTAACCACCCATAGAACCAAACAAATACAACAAATTAACATACCAAAATCTTACGGGAAGGCTGAAGAAGAAGAACCGAAGAGTGAAAGTTGTAGAAGAAGAAGAAGAACCGAAGCTTGAAGCGTGCGTGAAGGCTGAAGACGAAGAACTGGAGCGTGCGCCGTGCGATTGTCGATTGAGAGAGTTTTAGGTTTAGAGAGTTTTAGGTTTAGTGATTGAGAGAGGCGGCTGCTGGAAGGGAAATGTTATCAAGCAAAATCTTTAGGTTAAACGTAAATTACTAAAATATCCCTTGTATAATTAAACACATATTTGAAAAATTTTAGGGTAAATTTGTAATAATATTAAACGGGTATTAAACGAATTCGATTCGTTTATGATTCGTTTAATAAACGAATCCTTAATGAATAAACGAATTTATGACCTCAAATTCGGATTCGATTCGTTTAATAAACGAATCGAATCGAATTGACCCATTTATTAAACGAATCCATTTTTCCAAACCCGTATTCGCTTTAAAGCGAATCGAATCGAACGAATAAACGAATCCTGACCCAAATTGCCACCCCTACGTCCAGGGCAAGAAAAAAGATGTCCATCGGGGGAAAAAATCATCTAGGGGCTCCTCCAAGAAACGAAAAGGTTATGTGATCCTCAGTGTGGATGATTTGGGGGAAGATATCCAGGAGGCTACTTCCCATATAGTGCCGGCCTTTAATGAACTGGCCGAGGTGATTCCTCCGGGGGAGATTTCGAGATATGAGGACATTTCTCCTGAGGCTTTGGTGACATAGATGAGCTCCCAAATGGCGAAGGTAGTTACTCTTCTCCCTTCTGATTTCGGGTCTTGGTTTTCTTATCTCATATCTTGACTTCTTTGTTTTGTGCAGGCTACTTACCTTATGGCAAAAAATATGGACCTCCTTTTGAGTCTATTGTCTGAGGGTGGTCAGGCTCAGAGACTTCAGAATCGCCTTACAGAGGTGGAGGCTAAATTGGCCGATAGGGAGGAGGTGATAAAGAATCAAGAGCTGACTGCGATCGAGGCCTTCAAAACAAATAAGGCTTTTAAGGCTGCTGCTGCGTTGGAGCGAAAACTTGCCGATTCTGCTAGTGAGGATTTGAAAGCCGCCCAATCTGAGATTGGCATTTTGAAAGTGAAGGTGTCAAGTGTTGAGGCTAAACTGAAGGCCAATGACGAACAAATGGCACGGGCTCGGGATGATCTTGAGAGGAAATAGGCCGAACTAAAGGCCGAGAAGGATGCTATCCGCCTTGAAGGGGTTGGTGATTATGCTGAACTAATACCGATGGTACTGCCAGGTCTGAACATGGATCATATTTACGCGGCCATCAGTTTTTGCAATGGGGAAATTTCCGAGGAGGAGTTCCGGAAGTGGCTCCCCCCTTCTTCTGAGGAGGTGATGGATCCTGACCCGATTTCGATTGCTCCGGTCTCCCAGGTTTTTCAAGAAGGGCGACCTGACATTCCTGTTCCTGGCGAAGCTTATCTTGAGGTTCCTCCTCATTTTCCTGAAGTAGAGGTCTCCCATGCTGCCGAGGTCGAAGCTGCTGTTCCCGTTCTCGAGGCTGAGCCGATCCTTCCGTCGTCTGAGCCAGCTAAGGAAGAACTTTCTGCCCCTGTGCGGGCTGATTGAGAAGGGGTAACCCGGACGGGGCCCTGTGTATACTTAGTTTTTTTTTTTTTTTGTAATAACTTTTCATGCTGTATTTTGATATATATATATATATGTGTGTATATCTTTATGTGTTTTTCTTGTCTCATTCTCTTTTTGTTGTTCTTTATGTTTCCTGTTATCCGAACATTTGAGACCCCTCCGTGGGGGACAAGATGAGCTGGGGGGATGTAATCCGATCCCGAGCTAGGCCCTGGGGGAATGTTACCTCCCCAGTTCAAAGAGGACCGACTCGGTGGGACGTAACCCGACCCCGAGTTGAGGAAAACACTTGGCTCTGGGGGAATGTTACCTCCCCAGTCCAAAGAAGGCCGACTCGGTGGGACGTAACCCGACCCCGAGTTGAGGAAAACACTTGGCTCTGGGGGAATGTTACCTCCCCAGTCCAAAGAAGACCGACTTGGTGGGACGTAACCCGACCCCGAGTTGAGGAAAATACTTAGTTCTAGGGGAATGTTACCTCCCCAGTCTAGAGAAAACTGACTCGGTGGGACGTAACCCGATCCCGAGCTGATTGGCCAATTGGCCTCGACGGTACTAATAAAGTCCTGAGCCGATCAGTCTAATGGTCTCGGCGGAACGAAATCCAGCCCTGAGACGGGTAATCTTTGGGACTTATAGAAGGGAAGTGAATCAACCTTTGAAGCCCTACCAAATCCGGCATGGGCGTCCCATTGCCTGTCCGGCGAAAAACAAAAACAAAACTTTGGAAAATAAGATTAAAAGGTGGGAGTGACTTAGCACTTATCCCAAAAATGTTTTTGCAAGTATAAATAACAACATGGATGCCTCAAGACAGCGTCCTGTCCGAGGTCTCCAAAACACAATTCTGAATCTTTCAGTTCAGAGTCCCGGCGAACCAGGATTTGTATCAGTAGAGCGTTTGAATGGTGAGGGTGCATCCTCTACACGTCGGGTCACTGTGGAGCCTGTGTATTGTATGAGGGCTCCTCCTTACCACGCTGGAGCAGGCACACGCTACAGGGGCACAACGCATCCCCGTGCTGCGCCTCTCTCGGATCCAAATGATGAATGGATCTAAGAGTGTCCGGGATGCTAAGGGCATATTCCTCATTAGGTCCGGCATCACTGGAGCTAGCAATCGCCACGGGGGCGTCATCACCCCCCGTGCTATGCTTTCCCACGGATCCATTTCATCGGGTAATTGAGGATCAAAGGAGTGTTCGACACATCAAGGGTATGTTCCTCCTTATGTTCGGTAACACTGGAGTAAGCAATCGCCACAGGGGTATCATCCCTCCCTATGCTATGCTTCTCACGGATCTATACTCTGATTTACCTTTGCCCTTGCTATTTAATGCTTGTATGGAGTCGCACGATTCTGGTGTGGCTTTGTGGCTTTTGACCGTTGTATTGATTATGTCCCCGGGGTTTTTGAATATGGTTTCGAAAAATTATTATTATTATTTTTTTTAGAAGAGCGGGTGAAAAAAAAGAAAGTTTTTTATTTATACTCGGGGACATACTGCCTTTCTTACAACTCTCTGCGGGTCATTTTGAGAGAGGCTCTGTATTTGAATTTATGTCCCTTATTTGTTTGCTGCAAAAAGAAAAAAGAGGTAGGGGGAGTTTTACTGAATGTATTTTCTCAGCATCTCGGCGTTCCATGGCTTTTTCAATCTTGTGTCGTCCAGCTGTTCTAAGATGTATACCCCTGGCCTTACTACTTTTACTACCTTGTAGGGCCCCTCCCATTTGGCGCCTAGCGAGCCTTCCTCTGGCCTTCGGGTATTTAGAGTGACCCTTCTAAGTACTAGGTCGCCCGGGATGAAAGTGCGTGTCCGAATTCTTCTATTGTAGAAGCGGGCCATCCTTTGTTGGTAGATTGCTGTTTTTATGGCTGATCTTTCTCTCTTCTCTTCGATTAGGTCGAGGTGGTTTCTGATAAGTCCTTCATTCTATTTGCTCTCGTAGTGCTGGACCCTGTGGGAGGTTACCCCGAAGGTACATTTCTCTGGATTGAGTTTCAGGTTGTATCTCCTTAATAGCTCGAAGGTCTTTTTTAGGTCGGCCATGTGATAGCTTGGTTCTTTCGACATTGTTATCATGTCATCGACGTAAACTAGCATTGTCGTGCCAATGAGTTGTTTAAAAACTTTGTTTACCAACCTTTGGAAGATTGCCCCAGCGTTTTTTAGCCCGAAGGGCATCACTCTGTATCAGTAAAGTCCTTGATCGGTAACGAAAGTAGTATTCTCTTCGTCTACAGGGCACATTTTGACTTGGTTGTATCCGGAGAAAGCATCTATAAAGCTCAGTAATCCCTGACAAGCTGTGGCGTCCACTAGCTGGTCTATGTTCGGCAAGGGAAGCTGTTCTTTGGGCACGCCTTGTTTAGGTCGGTGAAATCGACACACATTCGCCACTTGCCATTGTTCTTTCTGACCAACACTACGTTTGATACCCAATCTGGGTACCTTGCCTCCCTGATGAGACCTGGCTTTAGTAACTTCTCGACCTCGGCTGCTATTGCTTTACTCATTTCTTGATTGAAGTTCCTTCTCTTTTGCCTGACCGGCTTGCGTGATGGGTCTACTGCTAGGCAGTGATTGATGAATCTTGGGTCGATCCCAGGCATGTCATCGTATCTCCAGGCAAAGAAGTCCGGGTATTCTTTTAGGCATTCTAGTAGATCTTGTTGTAGGGACTTACTCAGGCCTCCCCCTATCTTTATGCTTTTTCCTGGCCCGTAAAGTTCTATTTCTTCTGTCTCCTCAGCTGCAGCGAGTCGGGTATTTTTGTTTGGCCGAGGCCCAGGGTTTCTGTTTTCCTTTTCTTCACCCAAGCTTCTTTGTCGTTTTCGGGTATCTTCCTTTATGCAGAGAGTCTCTCGTGAGAGAGTTGCGAAGCAACTGCGAGCTGTTTTCTGGCTTCCGCATACGATTCCGATCCCCTCCCGGGTGGGGAATTTCAGTTTTAGGTGGTAGCAGGACATTGCGGCTTTTGTTTTCATCATGAAAGGTCGTCCGACGATGGCTTGGTAGATGCTCATGCAGTCTACTACAGTGAAGTCTGTCATGATCGTCTGGGTCCGGGGATATGTCCCGACTGTTATTGCCAACTGTATCCTTCCCAGTGGGATGACGGCTGATCCTCCGAAACCGTTTAGGGGAGTGCTATCGTCGATTAGGGCTGCATACTCTACCCCTAGGTTATCCAATGCTTCTCTGGAAATTATGTCAACTGCGCTTCCGGGGTCCACTAGGATTCTGTCTACTTCTGACCCGCTAATCACTGCTTTGATTATTAACGCATCGTCATGAGGGAAACTCACCCCTCGGGTGTCTTCATTGGTAAACATTATCGGTACCGACCGGCTTCCCTGGAGCCCTGTGACCTGCTCTATTTCTAGGACGTCCGGTCATCGGGTCCTGCTGTAGTCTTTTCTTGACCGGTTATAGCTTCCGGCCAGCGTTCTCCCTCCTGCGATGATATTGATTTGGCGGCTACGTGCTCTTTGTCTGGCTGTCATAACTTCGTGGTCAATGTATTTGTTCATATATCCGTTTCGTGCTAGGTCTTCCATCTGTTCCCGTAGATCTTTACACCCGTCCGTTGCATGTCCTCTGGAGTTGTGATGTATGCAATAAGCCTTTTGGTTCCTTTTGTCCGGGGGAAATCTTCTTTGGTCGGGTTCTACTAAGAAGCCTTTTTCCTGGATCTCCATGACAATTTGCCCTAATGGTTTCTTTAGGGGAATGTAGGCATCTTCTCTGACCACATGATTTACTTGGGTCGGCGCCCTTCTCTCTTGGTTTTCTCGGTGCAGTGGTTTGAACTCCTTGTGTTTTGGGGGTGGTCTTCTGGATTCTCTTTCTACACGGCGGGGGGGCGCCCTCCCTTGTGGTCCTTTCTCTGATGGTGTTCCCTTTTCAAGATATTTTCTCCTCGTTTTCTAATAGAACGAATTTTCGGGCTACCTCCAGGGCGGTCGCGTAGTCCGGGGTGTCTTGGATCCTTAGGTGGGTCCATAGCCTCCCGACTTTCAAGGCTCTCTTCAAGCTTTCCAGGGCCTCGGGAGATTCATACCCTCCGACTTTGAGTAACATGTTGTGGTATCTTTCAATAAATATTTTCAAAGGTTCATCGTCTCCTTGTTTCATAAGTCTTAGTTCTCCAATTGTCTTTCTGGGGACACAAGCCCCCTTGAAGTGCCGTATGAATGACTTTCTGAGTTGTGTGAAGCTGCTGATGCTTCTTGGGGCTAGGCTTCTATACCATAGGATGGCCGGTCCGGCTAGAGTTAAGGGGAACACTTTGCAAATGGCGTCCCCTGTTACCCCTTGTACCTCCATTAGTAGGACGAAGCCTTCGATGTGGGTTTTGGGATCGGTATGGCCCTTGTATGGCGCCATGGTTGGCATGCTGAATCTTTTTGGGAATTTTTCTGACCTTATTTCTTCTGTGAGGGGGACTCATCTTTACCGTCCCGGGCATCTCCTATGTCTGTATTGGGGAATACTCCCCATCTGGCTAGCTCCTCCCGTAACCAAGATTTCATGCTGCTGTCATTAGTTCCATGCCGCCTCTTTTGGTTTCCTCTCTTTCTGTTGTCTTGGGCGTGGTGCTTCTCAGGTCCGGTATCTTCCCGCGCTCTTTCGTCACATTCTTTCCCTCTTCTCCTGGTGTTGTGAGGGCTATCGTAGGAGGAGTCTGGTGACGATTTGTCATCCTCTTCCTCCCACATGTCCTCAGTTTGGGAATCTTTCTGAACCACCACAGATCTTACCCCGTAGGGGCCCCTCCTATGGGGTCTGTCGTCCCCACTTGTGTCAACAATTCTTTTTCCCTCTGCTATTTCGTTCCTTCGTCGGCTAGTCCGGTCTCAAATTTCTTGTCATGCTTTCCTTCTATCTTTTCCAACCGGTCTACTATGGTTTTTAGCAGGGTTTGATTTTCCTCCCTTTCTTTCCTTAGGTTCTCTTCGATCTTCTCCATCCAATCTGCAGCCGAGCTCCCTGATGATTGGTGGTTTCCCCTTCCGCCATTGTCTCACTACGCGAGTTGCTTTTTGTTTGATCCCCCACAGACGGCGCCAACTGTTGACGGTGGATTTTGGTCTCAGGGCAATATGGGAATATCACTCCCGAGGAAATCCTCCTTCAATAGTGAATTTATTTGGTTATGGGGGACCAAAGGTAAATTTAGCAGAAAACAGATAAATACACCAATCAACAAGGGGATTTAACGTGGTTCGGTGGATTTGGATCCGACCTACGTCCACGGACACAAACATGATGATGTATTTTTATTACTCAAACACGTTTTTCAGATCTCTTTTTGTTTTTTACAAGTCAGAGCTTGATGATTCTGATGCCATTACACATACTCTGCCCTCCTATTTATAATAATACAGAAATCAGACTCCTATTGGTATAAGATTTCCTGGTCGAATCAGTGTCCTCCTCTTGCAAGGATTCCTAGTCTAATATTGCCTTCACTTTTCTTATTTCTTTTTGGATTCTGACTCATTACTTTCCTTGTGAAAGTAGGATAACTTGTTATCTTATCTGCAAGAATAGGGTGTCATCTTCTTGAGCATACCTCGCCATATGGTCGGTCTTCATGAGGTCGGTCATGATAGTCCTGTGTACTGAGAATGCTGCTGTCGACCTGATAATGCCCAGTTATCTGAACTGAAATGTGCTCGGTTACCGGTCATAAAGTGGTCGGTCTATATATGTTGTGGTCGATTTGAAACCGTAAGGTGCTTGTTTCTTTTATTGCAAAGTGGTCGGGTTTGGCTTTAACGATCTCACCCAAGTAAGGAATTACCCTTCTACCCTCGTTGTGCTGCTTTAAATATCAAAGTGCCCAAAAACACCATCAACAAAAGTAAAAGTGTTACAAAATCATGCATACACATATATATGCATACAAACTAACTCTTATCTATAGATACCTAGTGATAGTAGCTTTGGGAGGTCACACCATCTTTGCTGCCTACTTCATATGGTAACAGTGATACATGAAGTCGACAGGGACCTGTGAAACAACTTGATAAGTATGGAAAATTAGGGAAAAAAAAGAAAATAAGTAGATAAAGAGACTTACATGCGTGGCATATGCTGGGGTAATTGTCAGCTGCTGCATCCTCTCTAAGGAAAGAGATCGGACATCATCTATCCACACATCATTTCATACCATGTAGGCCGGGTCCGGGCAAATGCCCACAATGCCAGGAATGATGCCGAAGGAAGTCGATGCTGAAGCATGAGATGTGTCTTATCGAGAAGAAGAAGCTTGGGCGTGAGCACGTTTAGAAATAAACCACGTTGGATCTGCTGGTACATTCTCCTCATCATTGGCATTATAAGAAGAACGTACGTAATGCACCATGTATCCTGTTCTGCGGGCATGCACCAAGAATCATGTCAGCAGAAAGCATAAAGATTGAAAAAGAATTCAGAGAAGGGGTAGGTGCCTGAGTATTATGGTGAGGTTCATATAAAGGCAAAGACCCAAGAAGAGCAGAGTGAGTCCACTGGTGATAGTCACCCTCGGCCAGAAATAACTCGGCGGGGAAGCCATTCAAGGCCACCATCAAATCCTCCCATTCGATCTAGAGACAAATGAACATAGAGAGATGTGGAGGAGTATAAACTCTCCAGATGCCAAGAGAGCACACGTTCTCCTAGGTAAGCGTAGTATATTCTTCAGGCATGAGGAACAAGTGGACCCAAAAGTCATCGATAATAGTCTCGCTTCAAGCCGTGTCATTCTGATAAATTGGAGGTAGTTTTAGCTAGAGAAAAAGAGAATAATTAGAAAATTGGAAAGTATACAGGACTCACCGTACTCCAGGTGAGCTCGTTCAGACGAGCTCTATGCACACTCAAGTCATGGGACTCAGCCGATCCCATGATGGACTCGTCATGGTGGGACAGACCAGAAAATGCAACCTCTTCTTCAGAGATGGGAAATGCCATGCCAGCATATAAAACTCGTACGCCCATGCCTATGAAAACATAAAGGACTAGGGTAAGACATCAACCATAATAAAAATACAAAGTAAACGTGGTAAAAGTACATACCTCCACCAGGAAACCGTAGCCCTGGACATATGAGACACCATTACAACACTGATCCAGCCCCCAGTGTTTAGCCGCTAAGGTAGGAGAGCCCCAATCCCACTCTCGCACAGTATCTAGGAGGAGGGGTGGAAGAGGGCACAGGTCCACCGATCTAGCTGCATCAGTATACAACATGTAGTCGAACATATATAGAAGGATTGAATGTACCAGTTAATCAACCTCATTCTTGCTTGTGGGAGTTTTTCTCTCCCAAAGAGCTTATAGCTCCATGTACGGAATTAAGCCAAAGCGGACCCTATGGGCGACCTTTAATAGGCGTTGAATATAGCTACCCCGGGTAATAGAGGAATAAATGATGCAATCAAACTCTAGCAAGCGTAAGACATAAACCATAATAAAAATAAAAAGTAAACGTGGTAAAAGTACATACCTCCACCAGGAAGCCGTAGCCCTGGACATATGAGACACCATAGCAACACTGATCCAACCTCCAGTGTTTAGCCGCTAAGGTAGGGGAGCCCCAATCCCACTCTCGCACAGTATCTAGGACGCAGAGGGGTGGAAGAGGGCACATGTCCACCGATCTAGCTGCATCAGTATACAACATGTAGTCGAACATAAATAGAGGGATTGACTGTACCAGTTAATCAACCTCATTCTTGCTTGTGGGAGTTCTTCTCTCCCAAAGAGCTTATAGCTCCATGTACGGAATTAAGCCAAAGCGGACCCTATGGGCGACCTTTAATAGGCGGTGAATATAGCTACCCCGGGTAATAGAGGAATAAATGATGCAATCAAACTCTAGCAAGCGTAAGACATCAACCATAATAAAAATAAAAAGTAAACATGGTAAAAGTACATACCTCCACCAGGAAGCCGTAGCCCTGGATATATGAGACACCATAGCAACACTGATCCAGCCTCCAGTGTTTTGCCGCTAAGGTAGGGGAGCCCCAATCCCACTCTCGCACAGTATCTAGGACGCAGAGGGGTGGAAGAGGGCACAGGTCCACCGATCTAGCTGCATCAGTATACAACATGTAGTCGAACATAAATAGAAGGATTGACTGTACCAGTTAATCAACCTCATTTTTGCTTGTGGGAGTTCTTCTCTCCCAAAGAGCTTATAGCTCCATGTACGGAATTAAGCCAAAGCGGACCCTGTGGGCGACCTTTAATAGGCGGTGAATATAGCTACCCCGGGTAATAGAGGAATAAATGATGCAATCAAACACTAGCAAGCGCCCCTAACTAGGGATGCCTGTAAGGTAAGCAAATTCCCTTAGAGTAATAGTCATCTCCCGGACCGGGAAGTGGAAGGTGTAGCTCGTATCCATCCATCTCTCCACCAACGCTTGAAGCCCCCATTTATCATATTCCTTGGTCTGCCAAGACAAACAGTGAATGAAAGGCGCAAACCCAGTGATATCATTATACCGTTTCCTAATGCTGGCAAGGTTACTGCCAATATTCAGGAACGAAACATCAAGCTGTGAAAATGGAAACAAATTAGTTGAGTAGGGAAGGCAGTAAAATTATGGCCACAACATTGGCCGAACATCTCTGTGTTCAACAATGTCCGACCGAACATAGAATATATTCGGCTGGATATACACACGTCCAGTCATATATGAAATATATGAGGCCAAATATTTGAAAAAAGGGTAGTTGAAGTAAAACATAGGCCATATATTCGATAAATGTTCGGCCGAACATAAATTAAATTAGGTCTGGATTTCACAGAATATCTGACTGGACATAAATTAAAGTAAAAAAATCTAGAAATGCACGATAAAAGTGGGAGACTAAAAGGCTTACCGGTTCAATATAGGAGCAGACATGGTCTCCCAAGGCTAGGAGAGTAGAGATAAGGTCCCCATATTTGAGCCCAAATGCTTTTTGACGATTGGAGGCATACTCGAAGGTTAAAACAAAGGGTAGATGCGGGTCTTCGAGAGTGTGAATAGGTTTCGGGAGTCCTAAGAATGACATTATTGATGGTTCTAGCTGGAAAATAGACAATTGATAACGGAGATGATTCTTGAGTAAGGATGGTTGGACGAAGTTATCTTCTTTTATTTTTGGCTTTAGTGGTAGAATAATGAGGAAGCCTTTTTTATATCCCTGAGGAATGTCCGACCAGACATAAATGTAAAATATCTGGCCGGACATGTTTGAGATATCTGGCCGAACATGTTCCAAAAGACAGAATGTAAAATGGAGAGATTGTTCTAGAATCAGATGCCAAGATAACCCTGGAAAAATTATTGAGATGGTGTTTGATTTTTTCGAAATCTGAAGAGCCTCAGGAATGAGTACTAACATCAGACCGCTCTTGGAATGCAGTAGGGGCTTCAGAATGAGGACGGACAAGAGACAACTCCAGGAATAAAGTAGAGCCTCGTGAAAGAGGAAGAATAACAGACAGCTCCGGGAATGAAGTAGAGCCTTAAGAATGAGGACAAGAGATCGAAGAATCTCACAGCCAGGATCGAAGAATCTTACAACCGATCGAAGCTTCGGGGGACCTGAGAGTCCATCAACCATCAAAGTTAGGATCGAAGCATTTTACAACTGATCGATGGATCGGGGGACCTGAGGGTCCATCAACCATCACAACCATGATCGAAGTATCTCTCAACTGATCGAAGCATCTCTCAACTGAGGGCCCATTAACCACCGTAGCTGGGATTGAAACATCCCATAACCAATCGAAGCAATGATGGACTTACAGGTCCATCAACTTTCACATGCTAAATACCGGGATCAAAGTATCTCACCTCCGATCAAAGCATCGGTGGGCCTAAAGGCACATCAATCAACAAACAGACTGTTACAAAGCCAGGTAAGTCCAGCGACGCCAGGTAAACTAGGTAAGTAAAAATGCATGTATAACTTTGATAAACTTGTCTTTGTCACACAATACACTAGCCTACCAAACTTGTCTTTGTCTAAGAGACATTGTATTTTTATGCATAGTCCTATGACGAGTCTCTTATGGGGGCATCGCCTGAAAGTTTGGAAAGTTGTAAGGTTGAATGCCGGAAGGGAAGGGAGCTCAGGAAAATTTAGGGAATACAACCAAGTTCGTTTAAACCAAAATATCCAACCGGAAAAATAATGAAAACCTTAAATCTGGTCTGATTTATGATAGCTTCCAGTGAGTGTGCACATTTGCAATCTCTGGCATCACCTGATCTGATCAATGTCTGACTAGATATAAATTTGAAATAAATATCCAGCCGAACATATGTCGGACTGATAATAAGTGTGCAGATTTCCAAAAATTAAAATCACAAACCTGATTGATTTCTGGCCAAATATATGTCTCAAAATAAGCATTCGGTCGGACATAGATCGAGTTGTAGCTGACGCTGTAGATTGGCAATCACTTGAGACAATGAGGGGATTTGATTTCCCCTTCCCCTTTTAGTCCCTGTTTAGGCACCAGAAATTAGTGCCCACACTCTTCACAAAGGGGATTGGAATTATTAGTGGAAAACATGTGAATTATGAAATATGAGAAAGAAATTGAGAGAGAGAAACAGTAAGGAAATCCCACAAAGCCCCTGAGGTTCCCTCATTTCCGACAAGTAATCCGACGATCATCCAAGGTTTCAGGGCGCTTTCTAAGACAGTTACACCACTATTCTGACATAGTATCTCTGGCCGGAATTGATATATGTTCGGCCAGACATTCAATTTTCATGAGAATATCTGGCCAAGTGGTGCGAACATTCGGTCGTATCACTATTTTCTTTAGTTAGTATTATTTTACTACTTTATTGTTATTTTCCCAGTTTTTTACATTCAATTTGATTATTATCTTGTTATGTGCGGTTTATTATTAGTAATCATGTTTCTAATTTTTTACCTTTATAATCCATGACGGATATCTGGCCAGACCTATGCTATGTTCGATCGGATATTCCTAAAGTGAATTATATCCGACAAGACCTAGTTATTTTTATTTTCCATCTAGATCTAGTTATTTTTATTTTCATTTGGTATGTAGGATAGAAACCCGACATAAATTCCATAGTAGATTCCAAATGGACGGTAGTGTGGTCTGTACTCGAGATAAAACTCCACATATTATTGGAAATTAATTATACGAAAAGTCGGCTATGTTGTTTCTAGCCTATTCTTATAGCAATGCATGCTTCTATATTTGTTATCTGTCTGTTTCATGAAGAATATCCTGCCAGACTTGCATTAAGTCAGACATATATCCATTACACAAAGAATATCGCCAAGCTTCTCTGAAGCCATTCGCGAGACACAACCGGTTACTTATTGATATAATCATGTTGCTAAGCTTTATAGTCATTTTAGCTCTATTTTTATTATTACTGCTGGCTACAAATGTTTCAACACTGTTTCTGTTCATGTTTCTCAAAGAATAGTCAGACAGACTTGCATTAAGTCTGGTCGGGCATCCATCACACGGAGAATATCCGGCCAAACTTCTCTGAAGCTATACTGGTGAGACACGTTTACTTATTATTTTATTCTTGTTGTTCTACTTTACAATCTTCTTATTATACTAAGCCATTACTGCTTTATTAATACTGTTAGTTATGTATGTATTTTCTCACTTTTTGAATTACAAAGATATCCTGCCAGACTTGCAATATGTCTGACCAGACATCAAAGACTATAAAAATGCCCGACCTGGCTTCGGAGAAGCCTGGCTAATGAGATATGTATTATGTTATGTTCAATTAGTATTTTGCTGTTTTTAGATGCTTACGTTTATCAATTTTATTTTCCTATTCTTTTTGGTTATTAATTGGTTATGCTATCATATGCTTCAAATCGTAGTTGTGTGATTTTACATTATAAGACATGGTGATACCTAATTTAAACCAGAATATTATACTGGAATCAGTGAGAGACTATTCCAAACCTAAATGGGTTTACGGTCAAACCTTACAAGTGGTGTAGTATAACCTTAAATCATTCGCAATGTCTCATATTGGGTGGTGACTCCATCATTCTCGGGGTAGTCACCCGTGGACTATTTGTACTCTTTACGAGCTGCGAGCCCAACAAAATCGTGGTCGTCGACATCATAGGTAAAATGGTAAACCCCGCTTTGCTCCCATAGGTGCTTCAAAATGTGTTGCGCTATTTTCCATTGAAATATGGAATACAAAGATTTTTTATGTCACATCACCCTTTATCTGACATGAAATGGCATAATGATACGAGAGTTGGTGATAAAGGCATCCTTGGTCACCGTGCTGATGCAACTGAGTGGAAAGACTTTGATGATATAAACCCGTATTTCACCAAGGACCCTCATATGTCAAGTTAGGCCTCGCATATGATAGTTTTAATATTTTTGGAAGTATGTATAACTCTTACATCATGTGCCATGTGGTAATTGTGTTGGGGTTGGTGCTCAGAGCGCCAATCCGGGCCGTATTTATGTCTGATTCATGAATACGAACATCCCCTTATTCCATAATATTACTTATTTATGGTTGCACCTTTTGTTCTTATATACGTATTCGATCTGATTACGATTAGATTGAAACTAAATGTGGTTTAGTGATATGTATATATTAGACAAAGGCCTGATAATATATAATGCAGTACACAGTTACAAAGTTAGTTTGTAATTGACATTGGGAAGTGTCACTGCTATATGAATATTATCAAACATAGTTCCTGGTCAAGATTTGCTAACACGGGTCGGTTAGTCAAATCCGTTGAGACCAGTACATGTCGTATATCGAGACTTGGTCCGATGGTTTATCCCAATGAACCATGAGTCTATGGAGACTTGTATAGACGTGTAGGTGTTTATAGTGGATAAACACTGAACGGCTCACCGAAGATTCTTAATGGATGGTACACCAACGTAAATAAGAATCTTCTCGGGTTGAGTAGCATAGTGGTCATTCGACTTGAGACACCACTGTGGATGTATGAGACATCCTCCACACTTAGATGGCAGTCACGTCACCGATCTATTTAGATCAGACCTCCGCCTGTTCGTTGGGTGTGGATCGATCCTCAGGATATCCTGTGTGTGTCAAGATATGATCCGTCAGTTCTGTGTACAGAGCATAGGTAGTCCATATATATTTAGCAGTCTGTTAAATCTGTGGCCACAGTATACTTCGGAAGTAAGTTCCGAATGTTATTTAGAGATTGCTAATAGATACGTCGACGAGATAATACCTATAGAGATTTGACGTTTACATCTATATCTCTGGTATTATCCGGATCCTGTGACGGAGGGATTATACGTATGCAATGACCTCGACCTGTATGATTCAGCTAGTTTATCCGTGATCGTCATAATCTACGGGTGGATAGATTATGCACATGAAATTGGATTTCGTGACGGATATACCTGAATCTAGAGAGTCTCAATAATGACACATACTCGTAGAGCACTAGAGCAACATTTATGAATAATGATGATTATTTATAATCCGTTTAATCGTTAAACGAAAAATACATGCGAACGGGCCGAACCGTCATTTCCTAATTAATGTGTATTTGTATTTAATATATGATATTATTAAATACACATTAATAAATAGTCAAATAAAGGTATTTGACATATATCATTAATATATGTATTTGAGATATTTAAAGTAAATATAATACATATATTTGATATATTTGTATTTAATTAATTATTTAATTATTTAATGGTTAAATGATTAATATAATTAAAATATAAATATATCACCAAATGATGTAGTTAGGAAATGATTATAAGTTGCAATTGTTGACTTATACATTAAAGGAAAAGGTTGTCAAATTGATTTTGACTTCTTAAGATATTTGTTCAAAATTGTTTGAAAAATAAAATATCTTTTTCTTTTATTTTCCTTTAATTTCGGCCAATACACTTAAAATATAAGAGTTATATTTTTCTTATTTGCATTTGTTGACTTAATTAAATATCTAATAAAGTGTTATTAAGATATTTATGCAAGTTGATTAAATGTAAAGTGAAATGAAATTGAAATTACAAAACTTGTATTTCCTTTAGTGAATTTCGGCCAAGGCCATTTTGATACAAGTATATATTATTTTTTCATTTCATTCTTCTTAACCTAATACACTTTAAAAGAAAAACTCCTTAATGGAAGCAAAGGAAGCTTGTGAGAAAGAAAGAAGAAATCAAAGAAAGCTTGGATTTTAGTAAGATTTTCCAACTTGCTATTAGAAAGGAAAATGTTCCTTAGGATCTAGGCTTTAACATATGATGTTCTTAGGTTATTCTTTCTTTATTCCTTGTGTTTTGTTGTTGATGGAAGTGTTGAGCATGTATGATGAAGGAAGGTTGTGACTATTGTAGTTATAAGCTTTCTTTTAGGTTTTGGAAACCATGTTGCTAATCTAGAGTTGTTGACCCACTCTTAGATGACCTAGATTTGATCTTGAGTTGTTTCATTGTGTTGAGACTTTGATTGGATGGAAGAAACATGATTAAAGTAATTGATTTAACCAATTTGGTCTAATTTGTCCAATTTGAAGAAATTGAAAAATTAGGGTTCATGACCAATTCCAAATTTGGGGGTTTTCATATATGTTGTGTATTTGGATGTGTATATGATGCATATAAAGTTTCATGTTGATTGGATTACATCTTGATGTGTTTTGAAGCATGAAATGACAAAGTGCACAAATGACACCCCATTGGGAGCATTCGGCCAAGTGAGTCAAATTTGGGGATTTGGTTGCTTTTGGTGTTTTGATGTTTTGAACATGCTAAGTTCATCTTAGAAATGATTTAGAATCATTCAAAATTGATTAGATCAATTTCGGACTAAAATGGACAAAATACCAAAGTAAGGGTAATTTGGTAAATTCACCTAAATATGATTTATTGAATTTTATTTCATAATTTGATTATTGGAATATTAAATAAATATGTTTATTTAATTAATCCGAGAAAAAGTTTTGAAATCGGAATATACGATCTTCCGCCGCTTCCGCTGCGTTACCGGATATTCCCCCTAAAACCCCTACAAATTGTACCTTATAACTTACCACTGTGGAAGTGTATGGAAGATGTTTTTATGTTTCTTTCTTTACTTATTGGGTCCATATTCCTCGGGTAAAGATATTGATATATACTTGAGGCTGTTGATTGAAGAGTTACATACATTATGGATAATCGGTGTAACTACCTATGATGCAGTTACTGACCAATATTTTCAAATGCACCCGGCGTTACCGTGGACTTATAGCGACTTTCCAGCAAATGGTTCTCTATTTTGGTGGAGTACTAAGGGTAATATGGCTTGTCTAGTGTTTTTGGCTAGTACATTTCCACAGTATTTGCAGAAAAAGATTGTATATTGATAAGTGCGGTTCATACCCACTTATTCATGCATTCTTAGCTTATTATTTTTTTCAGTTTCGTGTCATTTAATGTACTTTGTACTTTCGTTTATGTTTTATTGATATGAAGCATTGGAATATGAATCTTGGAACAAATGTATATGTTTTGGGACCTTACGAACGTAAAGAAAGCACACGGAAAAGTTAAATACGCAGAAAACACTAATCCTGAACAATGGAGTGGCGTCGTGACGCCCCACCAAGATGCCAACATAGAAATTCCTGAGGATTTGTCATCGCAAAGCCAATTCCGACGTCGCTACACCGCGGCGGACTCCCAGAATCTTCAGAAATCATTATTCTACAAGCACAAGGACTCCAAGACTTCTTTATAAATATAGAAGCTCATCCAAAACCCTAGGAGGGGAGACTAATACACAACTAAAGAGTTCAAAATATATTTTAGAGAGATCCAAGGAGGAGGATTGAAGAGCGACAAGAGGAGACGAAGACGGTGACGTCCGAAGATGAAGAGATTCGATTCATGTTTTATCATATAGTTTCTTTCTTCAAACTCTAATGATGTAGCTTTTACTTGAACCTATATATTGATTCCTAGGGTGAGCACCGGTTCTGGTTCTACTCGGAACCGGTGGAATCAGACTAATTTTTCAGGTTTGGAATCGATTATAACCGGTCCGATTCCAGTTCCAAATTAAAGGAACCGATTTTTAACCGGTCCAGTTCCGATACCAAAATAATCGAAACCAAAACTGGACCATAGAACCAGATTATGAAACCGAATTTAGAACCGATTTATGGAACCAAATTTAGAACCTGTTAGATAACCAAATTTAGAACCGAATTGAGACCCGATTTGATACCCAAATCTTTGGCAAAACGTCGTCGTTTTTTATTAGGATAAAAGCACCCCTTTCTAATTCATACCCCAACAACAGTACGTCCCAAAGGGTTGTGTAATTGAAAGCAATCCTTCACCGCACGGTGGGTGTGGAGCTTTACCTTCCGTAGGCGGCAGCCATTCTCATCTCCTCTTCCTTGCCGATGGCGGTCTCTCTTCTTCCCTTGCATCTCTATTTTAGCGTAGCTGTAGATGGTATATATAATACATATATAACAAGGAAAAGTATTTGAGAATTTATCTATTGTAATTTGTAAGAATTATTATTTCTTTTAACTAAAGATGTTGAGGATCAAGAAGATGCCCACAGTTGTTTGGAAATTACCAGAAAGAGGAGGTGGGGATGCCGCTGATGCTCGTCGCGTAGGCGGGTGCATGAGAAATTGTATGAACAAATGTTGCATTCAAGGTGCCTCTTTAAATGCTTCTGTGAATTTTTTCCCTAGATGATTTTTAAAATTTTTAACCTATTCCGGGAGTGATTTTATTTGGGTTAGTTTTGTTCAAATATGAGCTAAGCTTTCTTTATATGCTTTCAAGAAGGTTAGCAAGATTGAAACTGAAATGGATGTGCATGGACATGAGACTCTGGTTGCATTTCTCAACCAGCTCTTACTTGAGGAGGTAAATTTTATTAAGAAATTTATGAAAAGATGAATATTGAAAATAAATTTATATTTTTATGCTTAGTTTTAGCTTTTGTTTTCCTGAAACAAGTGTTAAATTGGTTTTCATTTTCATTGTAGTGGGATGATCGCATGCAGATATGGATGTTTCGTTATGACATCACAACATGTGAAATCAAGGTCTTCTTATGGTTCCTCTTTCTTTCCTCTAGAAAATGAATGTTTTTTTTTTTGGTTGATGGGTTTCATTGAGATTTCTATGTTATTTCTTGGTTTAGGTCATTCCTAGTCAGAATGGTTTCATTGCTCAGCTGAATAAGAAGCGCCACTTGAAGAAAAGACCAACTGAAATATGTGTTGATAAGATCCTCCAGCCTTTTGATGGGAACAAATTTAACTTTACCAAAATGAGACAAGAAGAAGTTCTCTTCTAGTTTAAAGCAAGCTAAGATGGTGAAGTCCAGTTCTTCTACTGTTTTCTGCCTAGTATTGTTGTTTCTCGTGCTATTTCTGCTGCTGTTTTTTATTGTTTCTCCTGCTGTTTCTCCTGCTATTTTTTCTATTTCTCCTACTATTTTCTTATGTTTCTCCTGTTGTCTGTTGTTTCTCTTTCTATTTTCTGCTTTGTTGTTGTATTTATGTAATATACTAATTCATGTGTGAGAAATAAATCAAATAATTGTATTTTCAAAGTTTGACGATATTATATAAATAGGATAATTTAGAATCGAACCGGAATCGGACCGGCACTGAATTGGAACCGATTAATAGGGTACCCTATTTAATTAGGTAGATTCCGGTTCCACTTAGTTAGGATCCAATTTTTTACGGGTAGGTTCCGATTCCATGCGGAACCGTAATTGAAACCGATTTTACTCACCCTTATTGATTACCAAATTAATTATTACAAAGTTTTTATTTCAGTTTATTTATATTCTCTTGTGTTTAATGCTTTTAGTTTGTTGGCCACAAATTGAGATGATGCATATTTAGAATCTATCACTCGGGAGAGAGGATTTTGAATATAATCTATAGAATATAATCTAGGAGATTTGTAGAGTTTGAGAGAACCTATAATCCATTTGAAGTCGTTAACAAAGAATCATATGGCGTAATAAGTTGTTAATTACTAGATTTTTATAAGGATATCGAAGTCTGTAATTGATAATATATTCACTCGACACTCGGGAGAGGGAGTTAGAATAACTCAGGGTTCTTGGCTTATAAACAAGGCAACTGAATAAGAATTGATTGACATAGCAAATACATAGGGGATAGCTAGGTGAAATCAAACTCTAGAATCTCTCTTATCGAGGTTTATCTTAATTTAACGTTTTGATATCTTGCTTATTTAGTTTTCAGTTTTAATTTAGATTATTTTAAGAGTTTATCAATTATAGTACTTAGTGAGAATTTGATTACAATCCATGTGGGTTCGACACTATTTACTTATCTTTTATTAAAATTTGACACTGTATGTTTGCGGTACGATAATTTCTCAATAAGTTTCTGACGCCGTTGTCGGGGATTGTTAATCTAATTCACATTAATACTATTTCCAAATAAACTTGACTTTGATTTAGATTATTTTTATTTTTATTTTATTTATTTTCTTTTATGGAAAATTGAGAAAGAAGTAATGGTGGCTGAAAATATAGAGAACAACCCATGCCAGGTGGCAATCCAAGATCAATTTAAGCCATTCATTGATGATAACTACTCTGGGATTGCGCACCCACCAATCAATGCCAATAACTTTGATCTGAAACATACTTTGATAAACATGGTGCAAAAGAACCAGTTTAGAGGTTCAGCTGTAGAGGATCCCAATGTGCATTTAAGGATGTTATTAGAGATGGAGGATAGATGAATGGTGTGACTAAAGAGAGCATCAGGCTACGCTTATTCCCATTCTCTTTAAGGGACAAAGCGAGAGGTTGGATCCAATCAATACCGACGGGGAGCATAATGACATGACAGGATATGACTACAATATTGCTTGCGAGGTTCTTTCCACCAGCTAAATCAGCCCAACTGAGAACAGAAATAAGCTTATTTAAGCAGTTGAAGAGTGAGAATATGTGCCTGGGAGCACTTTAAAGATCTACTCAGCAGATGCCTATAATATAATTTTGAAGACTGGGTTCAGATTCAGTTATTCTACAATGGGTTGAATGGTCCAAACATGACCTTGGTTGATGCAACTGCTGGAGGAACCTTGTTCAAGAAATCTTCTGAAGATGCGTATGTTCTGCTGGAGGAGATGGCCATTAATAATTTCCAATGGCCAAGTGAATGCACTACTGTGCTTAAGGTGGTTGGTATATACGAGGTGGATCCTATTGTTGAACTTACTGCTCAAGTGTCATCCATCATGACTCATCTAGCAACATTGACCAATCAACAGGGCCAACCATGCTGTTGTTAATAGAATGATCTTACTTGTCGGAGGATATGAGCAAGTCCGATATATAAACAATCATAACTTCAAAAACTATAGAGGCAATCTTATTCCTAACTATTATCATCCAAAATTTTCATATGCTAACACAAACAATGTCTTACAACCTCATTCTGGCTTCAATAATAAAAGATCAGAGCAGAAACCTTCCCTAGAAAACCTCATGGCACATTTGTTACTAAAACTTCAGAGAGATTTGAGAAGAATGAGTAGAGGCTGAATAATATTGAAACGTACATGGGCAATATCGGAGCAACAATGAAGTATTTACAAGTACAAATTGGGCAAATTGCTTCTTCCATGGCTAATCAACAGAAATGGGTGTTTCCTAGTAATAATGAAGTCAATCCTAAGGAGCAGTTTCAGTCCATTACCCTCAGGAGTGGGAACGAGATTAGAGATAGTCCTAAAGACCAAGGCAGTAAGGACAAAAAAATGACAATTCAAGAGGAAACAGTGATGAAAGAAGAAAATAGTGCAACAGGTCCTTCATATAAGCCACTTCCCATCCGAAGACTCATTTGCCATATCCTCAGCACTTTCAAGGGAAGAAATTGGATGATCAGTTCGCCAAGTTTCTCGATATCTTTAAGAAGATCCATATCAACATCCCCATCGCAGACGCTTTGGAGCAAATGCCTTACTATGTGAAGTTTATGAAGGTGGTGATGTCCAAGAAAAGGAAATCGATAGATTTTCAAATAGTGGCACTCATAGAGGAGTGTAGTGCCATTATACAGAAGAAGCTTCCTCCAAAGCTGAAAGATTCTAGCAGCTTTACCATACTATGAACTATTGGGAATTGATATTTTGGGAAAGTGCTATGTGATTTGGGTGCAAGTATAAATCTCATGTCCTTATCCATCTACAAACAATTAGGCATAGGAGAGGCGAAGCCAACCACATTTACATTGGAGCTAGCAGATAGATCTATCTCCTACCCGAGAGGAATAATAGAGGATATTGTTGGGGTTGGTGCTCAGAGCGCCAATTCCCCGTTGTATTTCCTTGTAAAAACTCTTGTAAACGTTTTATTATGAATAAAATAAGCAATTTCGATAATATAATATATCTCTTTATATGGTAAATACATAATTGACCTTATAATGATTAGTCATGATGCATTTGCAAAAACGTCGCAACTGACATTGAGTTATATCATGACATTGTCATTCTTAGATAGTTTCTGGTCAAGGTTTACACTACTTGGTCAGTAAAGTAAACCCGTTGAGACCGGTACATGTCGTATACTGAAATATATGATTCCAATGGTTTCTCAATGAACCATGAGTCATGGAGACTCGTATATACGTGTAGGTGTTTATAGTGGATAAACATTGAACGACTCACCGAAGATTCTTAATGGATGGTACACTAACGTCAATAAGAATCTTCTCGGGTTGAGTAGCATTTGTGATTATTTGAGTTAAGATACAACTATGGGCACATGAGACATCTTCCACACTTAGATGGCAGTCACGTCACCGATCTATTCAAATCAGACCTCCGCTTGTTCGTTGGGTGTGGACAGTGTTGGACAGTTATGACCCATAGCGTCACTATTTGTACAGATCATGGTGTTGTTGTACAAATTAACTATGTGATAAAGGAGATTGATCTCTTATCATTTGTGATTAGATCACCAAGATGTATAAATACTAGGAGGTCCTTATGATTAGTTCCTGGATTGAGATGATATGAGACAGTACCAGTTCACGAAGGATTAATCATTAAATATCCATAGTCAGAGTATTATCGAGATTGGACATCGATAATGCGTAAAAGACTAGTATTACACTTGTGCGCGTTGTGAGGGCATAACAGCATAGTTCTCATATATTTGGGTATAGGATACTCATGCAAGTGTAGTAGGAGGTTGTGTTTTACCGATGGTACGGGAAACAGCTTCGCTCTGGATAGACCCCATCGAAATTCCATTGGTAGTATGACTATGTGTCTATGGAAGTCCGAAATCAGGGTAGGTGTATTTGGTCTTAACCTGAGACTTGCACCGCTAATACTTACGACAATCAATATACATTGGTTTTGGTCGTCCAGGGCTTTAACAGGTTCTGTGTACGCCTCTGCTGGGTATATTGAGAATCGTAGTGTGTTGGGTGTGATGTCAAGACGGAAGTATCACTCCGGTCATAGTGGAGATGATGTCACGTAGGATAAGGTACTAGTACTCTTATGTACTGCAGTCATCGGGATAACATGACAAGGTCATGTTTATCCGATATAGAGACTAGTTACCAGACATCCGACATGTGCTTCGTACGGGGCAGACACAATTCCAGCCCCAGGCCTAGCACATGACATCCGATACTGGATCGAAATACGCAATACTACGTATACTACGCCTGATATAGATCGCTTATTCCTGTAAGCATGTTTCTTGAGAATTGGGTAGGCATGACGCTTTGCTAGAAGCCAACCTTGTCTTGTAAATCGGTAAAAACATAGTACTAGGTACGTACGTGTTCGGATAGTCCGATGATCGGATTTACTGCCAACATATCCGGGGATCTCATGGGTCACTTCCCGAAGATTCACCGATGACGTATGACTCGCACTTTAATTAATCTGAGATTAATTCGATGAGAGAGAAAATTAATCTGGGATTAATTACGGAGATATTTTATCTGGGATAAAATATCGATTAAAGAGAGAGAGAACGATTAATTTGGAATTAATCGATTATAATAATGTATTCGATATATTATACGAAATTAGATTTTGACGCGGAATTAAAATCAGATTTTAATTCGGGCGAACGAGTTAATTTAGAATTAATTTGTTAGTGACTTGAATAGTGATTTCGCTAGGCATAATCATTTAATTGCGTTGCAACGGAAAATTTGTTAATTTAAAATTAGCGAACCCGAGCCCGAGATTGTTTACGAGCGCATTCGCATTTCGAATTCGAGTGCGGCACACAAGTCAAATCAAACGTCAAATCCTTAGTCGCATCTAACGTCACATCATTCGTCAATCAAGTGATAAATGTCTTTCACTTTGAGTGATTGACACCAGTCACTATTCATTGATTGATGGGATTGATGGACGTAGTTGGCATAGTTGCCTTTTAACTTTTGGAATTTGAAATTTGGTATATGTTAATTGATTTTAGAAATCAATTAACTAATACACATTTTTCTCATTCTCTCTCTCATTGCTCACATTTTTGGAGCCATTTTCTTCTTCTCTCTCTCACGGTCTTGGACTGGTTTTCTCCTCTGTTTTTGCTTTCTGTCGAGAACTAAAGTGAAGCAAGGGAAATTTATGGCAAATTTCTTGAGTGCTAGCACACATAGGAGCCATACAAAGGTGATAGGGAACTCACTTCATGAGCATGGAATCCATTTTGGAAGCTTGGAGCTTGAAGACTTCAATGGAGGACCATGGCCGAAATTTATGAAGATAAAATCTGCAGTTTGCCGAGAACCACAAGGACTCAAAGCTTGAAGATTTTGTTCGTCGCATCGCAAACCGATCGATGTAAGTATTCCGTAACTTCGTTGATTGTATTCGCACTTTGTATTTTCATTGCTTGATATGATCTTGGGATGCTTAGAAAATTCCAACAATGGTATCAGAGCAAGGTTGAACATGAAAATATTTTAGGGTTAAAATTGGGTAAAATGAATTTGAGTATGATTTAATGAAATTGGATGATTTAGTTTGCTTAAATGTTGTTTAATTGAAGATTGATTGGATCAATTTCAAGAAATTTTGTTTGGAACAATTTTCCCCAATTTTGGAAGGCTTGGCCGAAAATACATGATGCCCTAATTGTCATGGATTTTTTGATTTTGATTCATTTTGATTCATTTAATGTTGAATTTGATCCAATTGGATTGGATTTGCAATTTGGCATAAAAACCCTAAAAGCCGAGACTTTGAAGCATGTGAATTGAGTTTGATTTTTGATAAAAATGTGTTGGACATGTTTTGTTGATGATGAGCATGATTAATTGTACAAATTTGTGTTTTGGAAATATTGATTTGGGTAATTAATTGTGTAATACACTTTAGTTAATTTAATTGAGAAATTTGGAATTTTTGGAATTAAATTATTTGGGTTTAAATTGGATTTGGGCTTGTAATGTTGTTATTGGGCTTATTGGGCTTGGTTGTACCAAGTTGGGTTTAGGCTAAATTGGTTGGATCCAATTGGGCCCAAAACCGCTTCCATAAAGCCCAATTGCGACTAATGGACCTTAATATATTTAACTGGACCTAATGGGCCTAAATTGATTTCTAGGCTTATGGGGTTACTCCTTGGTTGGGCTTTGTTTATTGGGTTTGACCCAAGTTGACCAAAAGTCCACGCCTTAAGAAATTAATTAAAAGCCCATTGGACTTTAATTAAATAAACGTTGGACGTTAATCGGGCTTTGAGACCCGTAACGATTAAATTTGGAATTTAAGTCGTAAAAGTTCATTAATAAAGTGTAGTATTTAATTTGGAATTAAATAGCGAATTAGTATTAAATACAAATTGAATTGGATTTAATTTTGTAGTTTAATTTAATTCAAGAATTCGTACTTTGAGTACTTATTCGCAAAAACGAGTTTGACTCGCGCAAAATCAAATCGTTGTTTGAACAATGGATGGTAACTAATTATCAGATTAATTAATTGGATTAGATTGATTGATAACATGCTTGAGTGAATACATGGTTGCGATGCATGAATAATGTATATCAGATGGATATTAGATGGGTGGGGCAATTTTAGAAATTGTTGTAATAAATTTAGAATTTATTAATTGGACTTGCGTGTCCAGCCTTATTACCTCCTTACTCTTTGTATTCTCTTCTCACCTATTCCCCTCAATGTAAATGAGGTTTCTTTAGAAGTGTAGTGTAACGGGTAGAAGTAAATACTTGTGCTAGCGGGAGAAAGGAAATGGAGAGATTTGATCTAGGATCAATGTGTTAAGTATCCATCCGCATATCATTATTATTTTATTTATACGCGCTTTATTATGTGTTTAGAATACATGTTTAAGGGTGTATGATGATGAGACCTTAACAAAGATAATAAATTGGTTGCCAATTTGCACGCGAAAAACCCTCACAAAATATTAAGCGTTTTTCCTTCCATTGAGTGATTCTTACTCAAGATCTAAGACTGGCATTGGTTTGTTGGCCAAAGTCAAGGCCTTTTTCCGTCGAGGATGTGTTTGAATCACGAGAGCTTTGTTCCATATCGGTGTATTTTCCAAGTTGTGGTTTGTTGGCCAAAGTCAAGACCACTTCTTGTCCATCGACATTGATTACGAAGCTTTCCATGGTCAATGGGTCACGCTTGACTGAGATCACTAAGTTTGTTGTGCCAAAGCCAATGCTTAGTTTATTCAGAGGAAAAAGGATAGGTAATATTTGGATATATTGGCATATATAAGATATTGTTTCAGACTTGGACGTCCTCCTACTGTATCTAGGAATTGGATTGGATCCAATTGATCTTAGAGATCTACCTAGTTAATTATCATACAATTTGTTGGCCAAAGTCAAGATTGTGTGATATTTAACGGGATCCTAACCCGCTAGGAAACACGGTTTCCCGAGTACTCGACAGAAGGTTAGAGGCTCGCCGAAAAATAGTGGGAGGCAAAAATTAAATTTGCAATATTCGTTTAATTACTTGCCATACGCGCTCAATCAAATATCATTCGTCAAATAAATTAAATGTTAGTTGGACTAATATTTAAATGTTTTTTTTAAATAAAACAGTTGGACTGTATTCAAACAATTCAATTATAATTGATTAAATAATTGGACTATAGTAATCATTATAATAAATAGTACCGAAATCATTGATTAAATAGTTAGACTATTAGAATCAAGATAAAATTGAAAGACTGACATTTAAAACATAATCATAGGGAAAATGTATTTAAATGGTTTAATTTTCAAATTGGGAATAAAGTTTCAGGATGATCCTGGAAACTAATAAGTTACTTTATTTGATAAAATAACATATTAGGCCTAAGCCCGGAGTTAAGCGAATAATAGAGCATGATCTTTGGAAGATTCATGTGATGATAACTTAAATGCTTAATCCATCAAGCTAGTCGCAGTAGACTCCTTAATTTCTTTATCAGAAATAAGGATTAGATCCATAAAGTATGATAATGAAATTGAAGGATCTTCATAAATCTATACTTAGATTTTAGAAGTACTAAATTGCAATACATAACTCTTGGAGAGTTAATGACTATTCTCAAGGAGACAAAGTCAAACTTTGCAATATGGCAAGTAGCGCCAGACGCACCTTACTTCGATATTCTAGAAGGCCAAGGCTTGGCCAAAGGCTTCTGGAGTATGAAAAGGGCAAAGGCAAAATCATTATAATCTTCTAGGAAGATAAAAGGACATATCCCAAAATGTCTGCCTAAATTATGGCAAACGGGATCGCGAAAGCGTGGCTGCCGTTTGGACAAAGCAGACATGAAGGAATTAAAGACGGTGCAAGGCTCCGGCTTTGAATATGTTTGTCATAAATATGTTCACTACTAGTATTGAAATTGGATTTTAAATACTTAGTGTGGTACATAAATATGTACTGATGTTTAGAATCTGCTATGAGCAGGATATTGACTTCAGATTGAGATTAATCTGTGAATCGGAAACGGGACGAATGTCGCTGTTTTAACCGTAGATACCTAATTTTAGGAACTACCCTCGGGTGTGTACCTAAATTTAGAAACTGTTATAATGTAACTAGTTTTACTAGAAACATTATCTCATATCAGTGTTTAATCCGTTGCGGATTTACCTTTATATTCTAGAACACTAAAGTGTTTTATTTTATAAAGATGATATTGAGATAAACACATTAGATGTGAATGACAGAATTTATATTTTGAATAAAAATTA
This sequence comes from Zanthoxylum bungeanum, assembly GCA_019454045.1. NCBI lineage: Eukaryota > Viridiplantae > Streptophyta > Magnoliopsida > Sapindales > Rutaceae > Zanthoxylum > Zanthoxylum bungeanum. Next base: position 203,501 of record SKCR01027657.1, on the reverse strand, counting down.
AATCTCAAACATACAACATGACAAACAAATAGCTCGAACTGATTTGATCAGATGAAACTTAATTGTGGCATTGTTGTCTGGGATACAATCAAACAAGACTCGTATATCCGCACTTTTGAAGAGTGGGTACTAGGACTAATTTGATTCCATTCAAATAAAGTCTACGAATCTAGTTTATTGGGCAAAATGCCTAAAACACTATTTACTTGGTAAAAGTGCAAATGCCACAAATCTGTTAGCCCTAGTTCATAGTGAAGCAAGTGGACCCATGTCTAGCTAGGTTAGAGGTGGATATGAATATTTCGTGACCTTTACGGATGTGGCATCGCGTTATGGTTATGTGTTTCTTTTGAAGAACAAAAATCGGAAACTTTTAAAGTTTTCGACATAAAATAGACAAATAGATCGGCTAAAGTATTAAACCGTCACGGTAAGACCGTAATGGAAAATTCTTAAGCAATAAGTTTCTAATATACTTGAAAGAGTATAATATTCTTTCAATGAGGACTCCTCCCGGAACACGTCATTTTGACAATGTGTCCGAACAGAGTAACCGAATTTTATTGGACATGATAAGGTTAATCATGAGTCGCTCTGAGCTACAATTTCCTTCAACGGATACGTATAAACAGTGCATAACTTATTTAGAATAAGGTTCCATAAAATCTGTTTGACAGATATCATATTAGATATGAACAGGAAAGAAACTAGGTTTCTCATTTCTGAAAATTTGGGTATGCTAGGCATATGTTTGGATGATACCAAACTAAAACCCAAATTGGATGAGTGCCAATTGTAGGTTATCCTAGTACTTATACAACTCACAAGAGAACAATGTAATTGTTGCTCTCCATGCGGTTTTCCTAAGAGGAATACCTATATGCAATGGTAAGTGGGAGGAAAGTAAAACTCGATGAAAATCAGAGTAATACTATTCCAGGCATCGATTCCTTAAAAGAACACAAATAGTTCATCAAGGATGAAACTATACCAGTAATCTTCGAATACACAAGAACCACGTAAGTCAGAGAGAGTCAGAAAACAACCTGGGGTATGGGTTTCTGATCTTACCTCGTTAAGATGTCAATCTTATTGAGGAATACCAACTGACTACGTATGAGGAAGTGATACAAGGTATCGACTCCCAATTATGACAAAGTGTCATAAATCCGAAATGGATTCCATGTAAATCGACTATGTTTGGACACTAGTTGATGTACCACAAGGCATTGTGCCTATTGGTACTATATAAGTCTTCAAGGAAGACATACATGGATGGAAACATACCAACGTGCAAAAGCTAGGCTTTTAGCGGAAAGGTATCATTATCAACATTATGTTGATTACGATTCAACCTTTTACCTGTTGCCACGGTAAATCCATTTGGATAATGCTTGCTGACGCTGTATGTTTCATTTATGAAATATGACAGTTGAACAGGAAAATCTCTTTCCTGAAAAGGAAACCTTTTGGAGGATGTTTACAACATCCTGTCGGTTTTGTCGTACCAAAACTAGTAAACAAGGTTTGTAGGTTATTCTATCCATGTTTGGATTGAAGCAAGCAATAGGTTCTTGGAATTATCGTTTTGATGTAATCATAATAGTTTATGATTTAATTCAAAACGTAAATGATTCTTGTGTATATAAGGAGGTTAGTAGGAGCGCACTGACAATCCCTGTCATAAATAATGATAACATACGTCATTTCTTGGAAATGATATTCCCATAAAACAATCGGTGAAAGCTTGGCTTTCATTAAACACTCTCCGAGAACTCGTACATTGAAAAATGTACGCGACCTGGTGTCTCATACGCTTTGAGCATATGAATTCACAATCGGGTCAATCCTAGTGATAGTCACTGGATTGATGTTAAGAACATACTTAGTATCTTAGAGAACTACAGATGATGTCTTATACTATAGAGATGGAGAACTTGAAGTGACTGGGATCACTGTAGCAAGTTTCCTAACCGATGAAAACGACTATAAGTCGCAAACGGTACTATACAGTTTGAATAACGGTACAGTGAGCTGGAAATCTTCCAAGCAAGTTACTGTTACCGAATAAACAACAAATGCGGGTTATTGCTGCAGCTGAGGCAGCAATAGAAGCCATTTGGGTCGATAATAAATCTAATTAGATTAGATATAGTTCTGTTAGCAGCTGAGCTAGGCTACAGCACAGGCTAAAGAATTAATGGTCTCATCAACGATCCAGATACATACTTCGATATTCATCTGATTCGTCGGATCATACATCGTGGCGATGTGATAATCGTATAAATCGCATCGGATGATAATCATGAAAATTCACTGACGAAAGCCATTTCTCAGCAGTTTGAGCCAACCGTACATAGTTCGGGTGTCAGACACTCGAGTGACTGGCTATAGGACAAGTGGGAGATTGTTGGACAGTTATGACCCATAGCGTCACTATTTGTACAGATCATGGTGTTGTTGTACAAATTAACTATTTGACAAAAGAGATTGCTCTCTTATCATTTGTGATTTGATAACCAAGATGTATAAATGATATGAGGTCCTTATGATTAGTTCCTGGATTGAGATGATATGAGACAGTATCAGTCCATGAAGGATTAATCATTAAATATCCCTAGTCAGAGTATTATCGAGATTGGACATCGATAATGCGTAAAAGACTAGTATTACACTTGTGCGTGTTGTGAGGGCATAACATCATAGTTCTCATATATTTGGGTATAGGATACTCATGCAAGTGTAGTAGGAGGTTGTGTTTTACCGATGGTACGGGAAACAGCTTCGCTCTGGATAGACCCCATCGGAATTCCATTGGTAGTATGACTATGTGTCTATGGAAGTCCGAAATCAGGGTAGGTGTATTTGGTCTTAACCTGAGACTTGCACCGCTAATACTTGCGACAATCAATATACTTTGGTTTTGGTCGTCCAGTGCTTTAACAGGTTCTGTGTACGCCTCTGCTAGGTATATTGAGAATCGTAATGTGTTGGGTGTGATGTCAAGACGGAAGTATCACTCCGGTCATAGTGGAGATGATGTCACGTAGGATACGGTACTAGTACTCTTATGTACTGTAGTAATCGGGATAAAATGACAAGGTCATGTTTATCCGATATAGAGACTAGTTACCAGACATCCGACATGTGCTTCATACGGGGCAGACACAATTCCAGCCCCAGGCCTAGCACATGACATCCGATACTGTATCGAAATACGCAATACTACGTATACTACGCCTGATATAGATCGCTTATTCCTGTAAGCATGTTTCTGGAGAATTGGGTAGGCATGGCGCTTTGCTAGGAGCCAACCTTGTCTTGTAAATCGGTAAAAACGTAGTACTAGGTACGTACGTGTTCGGATAGTTCGACGACCGGATTTACTGCCAACATATCCGGGGATCTCATGGGTCACTTCCCGAAGATTCACTGATGACGTATGACTCGCACTTTAATTAATCTGGGATTAATTCGATGAGAGAGAAAATTAATCTGGGATTAATTACGGAGATATTTTATCTGGGATAAAATATCGATTAAAGAGAGAGAGAACGATTAATTTGGAATTAATCGATAATAATAATATATTCGATATATTATACGAAATTAGATTTCGACGCAGAATTAAAATCGGATTTTAATTCGGGCGAACGAGTTAATTTAGAATTAATTCGTTAGCGATGTGAATAGTGATTTCACTAGGCATAATCATTTAATTGCGTCGCAACGGAAAATTCGTTAATTTAAAATTAGCGAACCCGAGCCTGTGATTGTTTGCGAGCGCATTCGCATTTTGAATTCGAGTGCGGCACGCAAGTCAGATCAAGCGTCAAATCGCTAGTCGCATCTAGCGTCACATTATTCGTCAATCAAGTGATAGATGTCTTTCACTTTGAGTGATTGACCCCAGTCACTATTCATTGATTGATGGAAGTAGTTGGCATAGTTGCCTTTTGACTTTTGGAATTTGAAATTTAGTATATGTTAATTGATTTTAGAAATCAATTAACTAATACACATTTTTCTCATTCTCTCTCTCATTGCTCACGTTTTTGGAGCCATTTTCTTCTCTCTCTCTCACGGTCTTGGACTGGTTTTCTCCTCTGTTTTTGCTTTCTGCCGAGAAAAAGAGAAGCAAGGGAAATTTATGGCAAATTCTTGAGTGCTAGCACACATAGGAGCCATACAAAGGTGATAGGGAACTCACTTCATGAGCATGGAATCCATTTTGGAAGCTTGGAGCTTGAAGACTTCAATGGAGGACCATGGCAGAAATTTATGGAGACAAAATCTGCAGTTTGCCGAGAACCACAAGGACTCAAAGCTTGAAGATTTTGTTCGTCGCATCGCAAACCGATCGATGTAAGTATTCCACAACTTCGTTGATTGTATTCACACTTTGTATTTTCATTGCTTGATATGATCTTGGGATGCTTAGAAAATTCCAACAGACAGATCTTCAGAGTTTCCTGTGTGTATCGAGATAGGATCCGTCAGTTTTGTGTACAGAGCATAGGTAGTCCATATATGATTAGAATCAGATAAAAACCTTGGGCCCGTGGTACACTTTAGAAGTGAGTTCTAAGTGTCATTTTAGAGATTGCTAATAGAGACGTCGATGAGATTGTTCCTATAGAGATTTGACGTTAACATCTATATCTCTGAGATATATCTGAATATCTGTGACGACTGAATTAAACATATGCCATGACCTCGACCTGTATGATTCAACGAGTTTATCCGTGGTTGTCATAATTTACAAGTGGGTAAATTATGGACACGAAATTGGATTTCATGACGGATATGCCTGAATCTAGAGAGTCTCACTAGTGAAATATACTCGTTGAGCACTAGGGCAATTTTATGAATAATACTGATTATTTATAAGTCATTTAAAGGTTAAACGAAAAATACATGCGAATGGACCTAATTGTCATTTCCTAATTATTGTGTATTTGTATTTAATGATAGATTTTATTAAATACACATTAATTAAATGTCAAATTGTGATATTTGACATATATCATAAATGTATATGTATTTGGATATTTAAAGTAAATATAATACATATATTTAAAATATTTGTATTTAAATAATTATTTAATTATTTAATTGTTAAATAATTAAATTAATTAAAAATATAAATATCCTAAGTTTTTGATATTTTTTAGAGATGATTTAAGTTGCTTTATTTGACTTGTTTAGAAATCATTAAATGTGTAATGATCAAAGATGCATGTTGATAAAGTAAACTTTAATGAAACAAAAAATAATATCTAGATATTTTGTATACTCACAAATTCGGCCAAGGATTTTTTGGGAGAGTATATATATTGTTTTGTTTCATTTTCATTATGTTAGGTTAACAAGTTACCAAAAATAAACATAAAAGAATTGAGAGTAAAAGTTGAAGAACAAAAGGAAAATGCTTGGAAATATTTGATTTTGTAAGTTTTTCTTTAAACCTTTCAACTAAGAAAATATTTCTATCATGCTTAGCTTCAACATATGTTGCTAGGATGTTGTCTCTACACTTTTTGTGTTTTAATTGGTTATGAACCTGTTTGAAAGATAAAAGATGTATGGTATCCAAATGAGCTTGAAATGATTTCATAAGCTCTCTTTGATTATTTGATAATCAAGTTGCCATTCTAGAGTTTCTAAGCCACTCATTGATGACCTAGAATAGTTATTGAGTTGTTTCATGATGGTGAGACTTGTTTGATGTGGTAAAGTTTGAATCAAAGTGTTGGATTTAATTTATTTCTTATATTTTGTCAATTTGAAGAAATTATAAAATTAGGGTTCTTAGCCCTTTCCAAATTTGGGGCCTTTCATATATATGATGTATTATGGTGTTTATATGACGCATATTGATTTTTAAGTTGATTGGATTTGATCTTGACATGTTTTGAACAAAAATGGACCAAATTACAAAAACTGAAAAATTGTGGTGCTAATCGGCAATTTAGAAATTTTTGGGGATTTTGTTGTAATCTGATTTTGATGTGTTGAACATTTTGGAAATCATTTTAGAATTGATTTAGAATCATCCAAAATTGTATTTGACAATTTAAGGACTAAAATGATCAATTTGCAAACTATTCGGCCAATTCGGTAATTACCAAGAAATTTGATTTCTTATGTAAAATTTTAGTTTTTTAAGTATTGGGTAATTAAATAAATGAGTTTATTTAATTGATCCAAGAAAAATTATTGACATCGGAAAATTTTGATTTTTCGTGTTTCCGTTGCGTTACCGGATTTTCGCCATAAAACCTATACAAAATGGTATCAGAGCGAGTCTGATTCTGGACACCCAATATGATTATGCCTTTTAAATTCAATTTTTAATTTAATCTTTACTTTATGCATGCATGTGTTTATTTAATTTGATTAAATAAAGTAAAAGCATCTTTGCGGAAAATCCCTAATTAATAAGGTTTTATGTTAATTATGTATTTGATGCATGTTACATGGTCCGTCTTGTCAATACGGTTTATGAATATTTTTTCTATGACTACATCCAAGAACGTGCCAAAGCTGTGAGGTGTAGCCGATAGAAATTTATTATTGCCATATGTATATCTGATACTAGATAAATTCGAGCGAAAGCGGATCCTGAACGTGCCAAAGCTGTCAGTGTTACGCAAGTAGCTTGAGTTTATCATTGACGAGTTTAACCTTTGCACGCCTCATTGTGAACGTGCCAAAGCTGTCACAACGAGAAACGACCAGGACCGAAAACCCATGAGTCACTATTGAGTGATTTACAATGAGTTGTCTACCTGATGAATATACGTAGGGGAGAACGTGCCAAAGCTGTGAGCTGAAATATATTCATGGGATCCACCTTTCACTATTTGTATTTAATTTAATTATTAAATCTTTCTATTCTGTTTGGGGATTACAGTATTGCATGATTTAGTGGGAGAGGCATTTTAAGATTAAAAATCCATGATCTAGTTAATGTTTTCAATATTATTTGAAACTGTTTAATTATGCTAACCGTTTTTCGTAATCTATCTGATAGATTTACAATGGCGACAGAATCGACTAATCCGTTTACGCGTATATTTGGATATGAACAAACTTAAAGGCACTGAGAACTTTGCCGACTGGGATTTGGATTTAAGGATTGTTATTGAATCCAAAAAGTTGGGATATGTCCTTGAGGGTCCGCTGCCTCTTGCTGTGTTTGAGGACGCAATACCGGAGGAACTACAAGTTTTCCATGCTTGGAAAGATGATGATTTAAAAGTTAAATCATACATCTTAAGTTCACTGGCATCAGAACTCAAGAGACAATACTATAGTATGACATATGCGTATAGTATGATTGTAGGCATTGCATTTTTACACATTAGCCCAATGATGAGTCTCGTATGGAGGCAACTACTTCTTTAGTCATGAAAGTCGCGGGAAACGGACGTTGGAAGGGTAAAGTTGGAAAATAGAATTTTTGATGGATTTAATCTCGTTGTTTTCGCTTCGGTTGCTTGTTATACCTCCGTTTCTAAGCTCACCTTAGGCCCAAAACTCCCATAGACCACATACCTAACCCAAACCAAGCCCAAATACCCAAGTCAACCCAAATCAAATCCAATCCCAAATCCTAATTAGGAGATGCATTCCTTATTAGAAATCAATTAGGAGATTCCTTCCTAATCTAATTAGGAAAGTCTTCTCTCTTTGCCTATAAAAAGAGGCCTTCACCCCCCCATTCAAGACCTAGCCCATACATCTCTCTCACACGCCTAAAACACTCTCTTAAGCCTCCATTACACGCCCAAGCATCCCCCTGAAGCCTCCATTGCCGCACCTTCAAGATCCAATAGCCTCCATTGCCGCACCTTCCCTCCATCATCAACACCCTTCACGCCCAAGCCCTAAACTTAACCCTCCATTGCCGAGTTCCAGCCCCCATTCACAGCCCTAAAACACCCTCAAATAAACCTTATTCACAGCCCTAAAGTCGCACTAAACACCCTCCAAACACAGTCCCATTCGCAGCCCCAAAACAGTCCCTGAAAACACCCCACTGCACCTGTGAACTGCCGCAGTTCACCTTCTGTTCTGGTCAGATTTTGTTGCGTCCTTAGCCCACAAAACAGTCCTAAAATCACCTAAACACCATCCCCAAAACCTCCATAAAGTTTCCCTAAAAAATCCTCACAAACGCACCTCCCTAAGCCTTCAAAATCACCCAAAACAGTCCGCTAAACCATCAAGACAGTGACCTGAAACGTAGCAGCGAAACAGCAGCGAAACGGACTTGAAACAGCAGCCCGAACAGCAAAACAGCGAGGAAAGACGTTGAATTGGTGAACTAAAAGAGTAGCGGATCATTCACCCTTCCAACGGACGTGTAATGCCCTTTCTTAGACGACAAAAGAGGTTAGACCTGAGGGCACCTTTCTATTTATCTTCTTTATTGTTGTTTTATTTATTTTGATATATAATTGCATGAGAGTCGTTTGAAGCATGATGTGATTGTTGGATGAGCGGGATATGTGTTCTCTTTTGTGGTATATCGGATGGAAACCGGACGTAAATTCCATAGCCGATTCCGAATGGACGGTAGTATGGTCTGCACTCGGGATACAATGCCACGTACCACTTAAGATACACGTATCTCGTCTCATCCTAACTTGTATTTGAGCATGTTATAGACTTTAGATTATTTGTTTATTATTTAAAGCATGGTTTAATTTAATTTGTTATTTATTTGTTAAAGCATGTTTAGGTTGTTCATTATGCATGTTCTTAGTTTATGATGCGTTTGGGTAATGATTTATGCATGTTGATTTAATGGTTCAATATGCTTGTTGTGTTACATTGCGTGGAATTATTTGGATGAAAGCATGTTAGATCTAAGTACCCTTGAGCATGAATGTTGAATAGATTCGGTTAGTTTATTGCACAAATTATATCATCACAAGTGACATAAGTAAGGGACCATTCCGAACCCAACGGTTTGAGGTCTTCTCTTGCGAGGGGTGAGTGCGGCCTTAAATCTTTGTCCCGGTTCACACCGGGTGGCGACTCCATGTTATTTCATACTTCCCAACTAGGCCGCGAGCCTAGAACAACGTCGTCAAGTTCTGTTGTCTACAGTCTGGCGAATCCACTGGGGATATTTTGAATCGGCCCCGAAATCATGTCTTGTGATGTTTATGCTTTGTGCTTTAGTTAATCGTTTCTATAGTGAGTTGAAAGGGGTGTAATCAAAGGCATTGTTAAGGCTAGGTAATGGTTCGATGTCTTCCTTCACTCACTGCCTTTTTATAAGGAAAAGCTGTGAAGACACCGAGATAATCATTACTTGTAGCTCGTTGTGACAAACTAGTTTGGATGACTCGTTGTTTATTCCTGACACCAAGCGATAAGAGCCTAAGGGGCTTGGGTACTTAAGAGAGCCTCGCTCCACCCTCCCTCTGGGGAATCTACAATGGGAAATCCATTCGACAGTTAGTCACACACCGTAACTCGTTGGCACGTACCGTAAGGTATAAAAAAGGTGCACTCACTTGGTCGCTTGAACCCTTGAGTGGGGAGTCCTAGTTGTGGGTAATCCTTCGTCAAACGAGAGCCTTTGTCCACACTCCTGTAAACCCACATGTGAACCATAGTTGTATGACCTATTGGGGCCACCCTTTATGCTTTTGATAACCCCATGCATATTATGTCTCATACATCCCATGCATCTCATGTATACATGCATCATGTTAAACCTCGTGTCTTAAAAGCCATCATAGATATCCGTTGGGTTAGAAAAAAGAAAGACTTGTCAAAGGAGAGTTTAGCAAACATTGACATCGGGAAAAAAGAAATCGAGAAACAGAGAACTTTACTGCAAGGATAGAAAGACCATGGGGGGCCTTCAAAAAGAAAAATAAAAATAAAAATAAAGAAAAAAAAAGGAGAAAAAAAGAGAAAAAAAAAAAGAGAAAGAAAGAAAAAAGAAGAAAAAAAAATTTTGTTGTTTGTTTTTAGTCCTTGATAGTTAGCCATAAGTCCGATGATGAAATTGATTGCTTTAAGGTGAAACCTTAGAAACGATAAACTCTTGATGTGCTTTTATCTGATGCTTTGAGTAATTGATCTATGTTAGACTCGTAAGCACTTGATTATGGTTCTTAGCAATGAAAACCTGAGTAGATAGCAAAGTGACTAGTTGAAGAAATTATAGGTCGGTGAATGACCGTTTGCTTAGATGTCTATCTTGATTTGCTTATGTTATGATGTGTGGTATGGTTGAAAATGAAAGAAAAGTCTCTAAAGAAAAGAATTGAACCACCTATAACCAATAAGCGTGAAGCTACCAATGGGCGAGTATTAGGACCACCATGAGGAGAAATGCTACCTTAAAGGGTAGGTGTGATGAAAAAAAGAGAAAGAAAAAAAAAAAGAGAAAGAAAAAAAAGAAGAAGTTCAAAATGAAAAGAAAAAAAAAAAAAAAAAGACAAAATAGAAATAAAACCATATCACATTGAGCATGAAAAAGCAATTGCAGAGCCTAACTGAGACATCTAGGTTGGTTTGACCCATCGATCCCAATTTTTGAAATGAAATCATCGAGTTAGCTTACCTGAGGATTAAGCTGTGAAAGAACCTTTGCACACACACACTTTGAGTCTAGCTTAGATTATTTATCCAAAAACTTGGATTTAAGTTACATTGGGTGTTTTGAAGTTTCTCTGGTTTCATTATTAGGCATTCTTTGAGTACAATGATATGTATAACTATTGAGACTATTTCGTAGCATAGTATGATGATATAGAAGGCCCCACCATGTGGTTCATCTTGATCAAGTACAAAACAGTAGAGAGCAGAAGGCTAAATCAAGACTGGGGGCGACCAGTCTACTACATCGTGAATCAGGGACATAACAAGATATTAAGTCATGAAACTAGAGAGAAGACTGAGCAATCACCTGGAGAACTGGCGGAAGACTTAACCCAACGGAATAGGAAATTCATTCATGCATGCATGCATACACGTAACATATTTTGCATTCTTTTTTGTGTTTTTTTTTTATTCACAGGTTTCAAAGAAGAAAAAGAGAAAGCGGCAAAGACAAGCCAACCAGAATCAGCAACATATGAGTAGTAGTTTTGGGGATGAGTCCCAGGGTTGAGGCCCATATCAGTATCAGTTTTGGGGCGAGGCCCACGTCATATCAGTCTGGGGGCGAGACCCACATCAGTGTCTGTATGGAGGCGAGGCCCGCATCAGTTTCAGTTTGGGGTCAAGGCCCATATCAATATTTGTTTGAGGATGAGTCCTGGGGTTGAGGCCCACATCAGTATCAGCTTGGGGCGAGGCCCACATCAGTTTAGGGCGAGACCCACATTAGTATCAGTTTTGGGGCAAGGCCCACATCAGTTTCAGTCTGGGGGCAAGGCCCACATCAATATCATTTTGGGGTGAGGCCCACATCAGTATCAACTCAGGGTCGAGGCCCACCTTATCAGCAGTTTGGGGAATGAATCCCAGGGCCGAGGCCCACATCGTCAGAATTTGGAATGAATCCAGGGAATGAATCCCAGGGCCGAGGCCCACGTCTTTAGAATTTGGAATGAATCCCAAGGCCGAGGCCCACGTCTTCAGAATTTGGAATGAATCCCAGGGCCGAGGCCCATGTCGTCAGAATTTGGAATGAATCTCAGAGCCGAGGCCTACATCAGCATCATTTTAGGGCGAGGCCCACACCAGCATCAGTTTGGGGCGAGGCCCGTATTAGCATCAGTATCAGTCTTGCCGGGTATGGCACTCTGGGGGCGAGGCCCACATCTTTATCAATATCAGCATTACCGGGTATGGCATTCTGGGGGCGAGGCCCACATTACATCAGATCAGTTCTGCCATGTATAGCACTCTGGGGGCGAGGCCCACATTACATCAGATCAGTTTAGTCCGGGAATGGACACGCCGAGAATAGCACGCCAGGTACGGCATGTGGACTATTCAGACTATTATGGCTCTCTAGATACGGAGACGTCACCGCGATACCCTAGGTACGGGGTTAGCATTCAGACATTTGTGGCTCTCTAGGTACGGAGGCGTCACCGCGACACCCTAGGTACGGGGTTAGCACTCAGACATTTGTGGCACTCTAGGTACGGAGACGTCACCGCGACACCCTAGGTACGGGGTTAGCACTCAGACATTATGGCACTCTAGGTACGGAGGCGTCTCTGCGACACCCTAGGTACGGGGTTAGCACTCAGACATTTGTGGCTCTCTAGGTACGGAGGCGTCACCGCGACACCCTAGGTACGGGGTTAGCACTCAGACATTTGTGGCACTCTAGGTACGGAGGCGTCACTGCGACACCCTAGGTACGGGGTTAGCACTCAGACATTTGTGGCTCTCTAGGTACGGAGACGTCACGACGACACCCTAGGTACGGGGTTAGCACTCAGATATTTATGGCACTCTAGGTACGGAGGCATCACTGCGACACCCTAGGTACGGGGTTAGCACTCAGACATTTGTGGCTCTCTATGTACGGAGACGTCAATGCGACACCCTAGGTACGGGGTTAGCATTCAGACCACAGCGACGCCCTAGGTACGGGGTTAGCACGCCAGGTACGGCATGTGGACTATTCAGACATTTGTGGCTCTCTAGGTACGGAGATGTCACCGCGACACCCTAGGTACGGGGTAGCATTCAGACCACAGCGACGCCCTAGGTACGGGGTTAGCACGCCAGGTACGGCATGTGGACTATTTAGACATTTGTGGCTCTCTAGGTACGGAGACGTCACCGCGACACCCTAGGTACGGGGTTAGCATTTAGACCACAGCGACGCCCTAGGTACGGGGTTAGCACGCCAGGTACGGCATGTGGACTATTCAGACATTTGTGGCACTCTAGGTACGGAGGCGTCACTGCGACACCCTAGGTATGGGGTTAGCACTCAGACAACCAATATCATCACTGCGGCACTCTAGGTATGGAGACGCAACCGCGAAGCCCTAGGTACGGGGTTAGCATTATCAACTCAGCACAGCAGGCAGACCAGGTGACAGCTGGCGAGCCAGGTAAGTAAAAATGCATTGCACGTACTTTGATAGGATTGTCATTGTCCCACACATTGCACAAGTCCCATCAAAGTGGGGGCGACTGTAGGCATTGCATTTTTACACATTAGCCCAATAATGAGTCTCGTATGGAGGCAACTACTTCTTTAGTCATGAAAGTCACGGGAAACGGACGTTGGAAGGGTAAAGTTGGAAAATAGAATTTTTGATGGATTTAATCTCGTTGTTTTCGCTTCGGTTGCTTGTTATACCTCCGTTTCTAAGCTCACCTTAGGTCCAAAACTCCCATAGACCACATACCTAACCCAAACCAAGCCCAAATACCCAAGTCAACCCAAATCAAATCCAATCCCAAATCCTAATTAGGAGATGCATTCCTTATTAGAAATCAATTAGGAGATTCCTTCCTAATCTAATTAGGAAAGTCTTCTCTCTTTGCCTATAAAAAGAGGCCTTCACCCCCCCCATTCAAGACTAGCCCATACATCTCTCTCACACGCCTAAAACACTCTCTTAAGCCTCCATTACACGCCCAAGCATCCCCTGAAGCCTCCATTGCCGCACCTTCAAGATCCAATAGCCTCCATTGCCGCACCTTCCCTCCATCATCAACACCCTTCACGCCCAAGGCCTAAACTTAACCCTCCATTGCCGAGTTCCAGCCCCCATTCACAGCCCTAAAACACCCTCAAATAAACCTTATTCACAGCCCTAAATTCGCACTAAACACCCTCCAAACACAGTCCCATTCGCAGCCCCAAAACAGTCCCTGAAAACACCCCACTGCACCTGTGAACTGCCGCAGTTCACCTTCTGTTCTGGTCCGGTTTTGTTGCGTCCTTAGCCCACAAAACAGTCCTAAAATCACCTAAACACCATCCCCAAAACCTCCATAAAGTTTCCCTAAAAAATCCTCACAAACGCACCTCCCTAAGCCTTCAAAATCACCCAAAACAGTCCGCTAAACCATCAAGACAGTGACCTGAAACGTAGCAGCGAACAGCAGCGAAACGGACTTGAAACAGCAGCCCGAACAGCAAAACAGTGAGGAAAGACGTTGAATTGGTGAACTAAAAGGTAGCGGATCATTCACCCTTCCAACGGACGTGTAACGCCCTTTCTTAGACGACAAAAGAGGTTAGACCTGAGGGCACCTTTCTACTTATCTTCTTTATTGTTGTTTTATTTATTTTGATATATAATTGCATGAGAGTCGTTGAAGCATGATGTGATTGTTGGATGAGCGGGATATGTGTTCTCTTTTGTGGTATATCGGATGGAAATCCGGACGTAAATTCCATAGCCGATTCCGAATGGACGGTAGTATGGTCTGCACTCGGGATACAATGCCACGTACCACTTAAGATACACGTATCTCGTCTCATCCTAACTTGTATTTGAGCATGTTATAGACTTTAGATTATTTGTTTATTATTTAAAGCATGGTTTAATTTAGTTTGTTATTTATTTGTTAAAGCATGTTTAGGTTGTTCATTATGCATGTTCTTAGTTTATGATGCGTTTGGGTAATGATTTATGCATGTTGATTTAATGGTTCAATATGCTTGTTGTGTTACATTGCGTGTAATTATTTGGATGAAAGCATGTTAGATCTAAGTACCCTTGAGCATGAATGTTGAATAGATTCGGTTAGTTTATTGCACAAATTATATCATCACAAGTGACATAAGTAAGGGACCATTCCGAACCCAACGGTTTGAGGTCTTCCCTTGCGAGGGGTGAGTGCGGCCTTAAATCTTTGTCCCGGTTAACATCGGGTGGCGACTCCATGTTATTTCGTACTTCCCAACTAGGCCGCGAGCCTAGAACAGCGTCGCCCAGGTTCTGTTGTCTACAATGATGATGCGATTAAGAGAATCGTATTTGAACCAAGAATAAATAGTTGTTCATAAAGTTGCGATGGAACTATTCCATGCGTGACTGGACGAGGGGCAAGATGTGAGCTCGCATGTTCTTCACTTGATCGATTTGATCGAACAACTGACGCAACATAATCTCCCTCTGAATGACATTCTCGGTAGGAGTGTCATTCTTGGTTCGTTCCTAGGTTCTTATCGCCAATTCGTGATGTATTTCAACATGAATGGAATTATTTGTTCCTACCATGAACTGCATAAGATGCTGATCACGGCGGAAGATGACCTAAGGAAGGGAGTACCAACTCGCCCTTCGAAACCTACTTCACTCTCTGCTTCTTCCCAGGCCAGGCCAAAGGGAAAGAAGACGAAAGCGAAGAAGAAGAAGAAGGGTTTTGGTCATCCACTGCAAGGAATGATAACAAAGTCCAAAAGGGCATCTGAAGACAAATTCCATCACTGCTGCAAAGTCGGGCACTGGAAAAGAAACTGTCCTGACTACATTGCAAAGATAAGAAATGAGAGAGCATCTAGATCAGATACATTTATTTTTCTAGTTATTGATATCTCACTAGCTTGTGAAGCTGTTACATCCAGCTAGATTTTAGATTCTGCTTATCCTGTTCACATTTGTAATTCATTGCAGGTGCTGAAGGAAAGTAAGAATCTAATGCCTGGAGAGATGCAGTTGCACTTTGGGAGTGGAAACTCTCTGAATGCAGTTGCAGTGAGAGTATGCGAGATCCCATTTCCGAAAGAGAGCCTTTTGTTGTATGATTGCTACGTTGTACCAGAATGTGTATATCTCTTTTTGTATTAGATACAGAAGGTTATCATGTTAATATTAAGAACTGTTCTTTGTATTTATATGGTAAACGTAATATTCAGATCATTTGTTGTCCAAATGAGCATGTTCATTGCATATTGCATACTTCTAAAGATATCTTGAATACTAGGATTAATAAACGTAGTTTACTTGTAGTTAATAATACTGAACTTTGGCATATGCGACTAGGTCATTTAGGCGTTAAACGCCTTACCCAGTTGGTAAGGAATGTCTTGATACCAGATTTCACCATTGAACCCTATCCAATTTGTGAATCATGTATTCAGGGTAAGATGGCCAAAGCCCCATTTTCTAGTGTTGAACATCGAGCCACTAACTAACTGGAACACGTACATTCTGATATGTGTGGTCACTAAGTCAGACTGCTCACAGTGGTTATTCGTACTTCATCACCTTTACCGATGATCTTTCACAGTATGGTTATGTCTATCTGATAAGACATAAATCAGAAACCTTTGAAAAGTTCAAAGTTTTCCGTAATGAAGTAGAAAAACAAACTAGTCAATATATTAAATGCATTCGATCTGATCGAGGCGGCGAATATATGAGCAGTAAGTTCATGGATTATATGAAGGAGAATGAGATTCTCGCTCAATATACTCCTCCAGGTACTCCACAACACAATGGAGTATCTTAGAGGAGAAATCGGACTTTATTGGATATGGTTCGATCTATGTTAAGTTTTACAGATTTGACCTAATACTTATGGGGCTACTCTCTTTTAATAGTTACACATCTTTTGAATAATATTCCTTCAAAATCTATTTCTACGACTCCATGTGAGATATGGACCGATAAGAGACTAAATCTTAATTATATTAAGGTTTGGGGTTATCCTGCCTATGTCAGGATGGCTCAGTAAGATAAGTTTTCACCTCGAGGGAAAAAGTTTAGGTTTGTTGGACATCCTTCGAATACGAAGGGATATCTGTTCTATGATACCGAGCATCGAAATGTGTTCGTAGCTCGCTTCGTAAAATTTCTAGAAGTAGAATTTTTGTCAGAAGGTGGTAATCACAGACAGGTTGAACTTGATGAAGTCCAACCTGAAAACAACGAACCAACAGAGGAACCTGAAGTTCAAGAAGATGAAGAACGTTCAACACACACACTCCGTAGGTCACAAAGGGTATCTAGACCTCTGAACGCTTGTATTTGATACAAGAAAAGAGTCTTGATGTTCCCTTAGTTGAAGAGACTGATCCTTTTACCTATAGAGAATCGATTTGGGACATCGACTCCGTGAAATAGAAAAGTTCCATGAAATCAGAGTTAGACTCAATGCAAGAGAATCAAGTTTGGGACTTGGTTCTGCTTCCCGAAGGAATTGTTACTATCGGTTGTAAATGGGTTTACAAGAGGAAACGCGGGCCTCATGTAAAGGTTGAAACCTATAAGGCCCGACTGGTAGCAAAAGGTTAACACAACGACCTGGCGTCGACTACGTTGAAACTTTTTCCCCAGTAGCAATGCTTAAGTCTATTAGGATTTTGCTTTCTATAGCTGCGTATCATGATTACGAGATTTGGAAAATGGATGTCAAAACGGCTTTTCTAAATGGACTTTTTGATGAAGAAATCTATAGGGAACAGTTGAAAGGTTTTGCGTCCAAAGAGAACTCGGGTATGGTATGTAAGCTTAAGAAGTCTATTTATGGACTTAAACAAGCTTCACGAAGTTGGAATCTTCGATTCAATGAGATTATTAGATTGTCTGGTTTTCTCAAGAATTTGAAAGAATCATGTGTGTATCAGAAGGCTAGTGGGAGCATGGTGGTATTTTTAGTCCTCTATGTTGACGACATCCTAATCATTGGGAATGATTTAGGAATGATGCAAGGCGTCAAAGCTTTACCTCTGTATGAATTTCTCCATGAAGGACCTGGGAGAAGCTTCCTATATTTTAGGCATAAAAATCTATAGAGATAGAGAGAGGAATCTGATTAGGTTATCCCAATCAATGTACATAAATAAGATCTTGGAACAGTATAATTTTGGTAACTGTAAGACAGAAAATATACAGTTTAGACATGATATTCATCTTTCAAAGAAGATGAGTCCGCAAACATAAGATGACAAGGTTAGAATGTCTAACCAACCTTATGCTTCATGTTTGGGTAGCATAATGTATGCCATGTTATGTATTAGGCCTGATATCAGTTTCGCTGTTAGCGTAACCAGTAGATATCAGTCCAATCTAGGCAATGACTATTGAATGGCCATTAAAAATATCCTGAAGTATCTTAAAGGTACTAAGAATAAGTTGATTATTTATGGAGGAAGTGAACTGCAAGTTAATGGGTATACGGATTCTGACTTCCAATCGGATCCCGCTAATAGAAAGTCTACATCTGGATTCGTCTTTACCCTTAACATAGGTGCAGTTTGCTAGAAGAGTTCCAAATAGGGGTCAATAGTAGATTCCACCACAGAGGCGGAATACATTACAGCTTCTGAAGCTGCAAAGGAAGCTGTATAGATTAGGAACTTTGTCACAGAATTGGGAGTGGTCCCAAGTATCGAGAATGCGATTCCGTTATATTGTGATTGTAACGACTCGTAGTCGTATTATTGTTCCGTTGTGGTACTGTAGTATTACGGGATGAAGATAACATAATATAAATTATGTACAGGTACAAATACACTCATGAAACGACTTTGGGGATGTCGGTAAATTTTTCGAAATTTCGATACGAGACTGTATAACGTAAAACTCCATCTAGCCCATAGTATTTGGGCCATAACTTTCTCATTTGAACTCCAATATTTATAAATTTTATACAGTCGGAAATCTGAGACCGAGATCTACAACTTCCATTTTGAACAGTTTTCCAAAATCGAACCAGAAATAGGTCAAATATACAAGTCAAAATTCAAATGAATAGTAATTTCGGGTTCAATTGTAAGAAATCCCAAACTTTCCACACACTTCTACACTTTTCTCCAATTTTCCAAATATCAAAGAACCCCTATTATATATAGGGAATACTATCCATAAATTAATAATTTTGGAGATAAAATGAAAGGAGAAAACTTAGAAGAGAGAAAGAATGAGAGAAATGAGAAGGAGAAAAAGAAAGGGAAGAAGAAAGGAAGAAGAAGAAGAAATAGGAAGGAAAAGAAGAAAGATAAAGCAAGTTAAGCATAACATCCTTGGAATAATGACGGAATTCACAAAAAAAAGGTAAGCAAACTTGACCCAAAAATTTAAGTTGTTGGATTTTAGATGATTGATGATAAGATAGAGGTATTAGCATGCTATGAGTTGTTTCTTTTTATTGATTGATAAGTAAATGAATTGGTTGTTGCATAAGCGCCCAATTTGAAGAATTCTAAGATTTAAGTTAAAAGTGAGAATGATATGATTAATGGAGTGTTGTGGATGTTAACCTGAATTAAAATGTGTGAGGATGATGCATGATGTTTTGTGTTATGATTTTTAGTATGGAAATGATGGGAATTGCAATTGGGTGAAGTTGGATTTGGAGAAGAAGAACAAAATCCTGGAATTTTGTTTCGCGTCGTGACGTAAAAGGGATTTACGTCACGACGTGCAAGAAGAAAATGATGGCATGCCTCTGGACGCCGCGCGTCACGACGCGCAAGGGTTGCGTCGCGACGCGAGGTATATAATTTCCTAAAATTAGTTTTAAATCACCCGAAATCCACTTTAACGTATTAGAGACCACCCTTAGGGTCTCGTATCAATTCGTATGCATACATTGCATCTTTGAACAAGTATAATATACAAAGTTACAATATCACGTATTTGAATTTAGTAGTTTAACCTAGTTTCAGTACTTATCTCGTGGTCTTTAGTCTAACTAAGTTATCACCTATAGACCATTGCAGGAGTTGCAGTCTCCTTCATTGAAGCGGTATAACTCCAGTCAGATTCCAAACTATAAGTGGACACTTTCTTTTAAATTGATTTTCAGTTTAATATTTTATATGAACAGACTTACTTTTCGTTTTTAGGGCGTTAGCCAATTTCTTTATCAGTTACAGTTTGTTCAGCATGCTTCAGAGTTGATTTTGAAAACAAATGTTTTTAAATATGAGTTTTATGTTTTCGGGGCATGAGGGAAAAACCACCCCAATATGTAACTTGATACGGATTGGAATTGACGGACATAGAACATGTGCATATGTAGAGGACTGGGGGCATGTCGATACGTAACCCTCCAAATCCTAGATCAGATCTAGGGGACGGCGATACGTAACGCCCATAGACCCAATTTTCAGAGTCAGGTAGTAGCATGGATCAACACTACCGGCTCTGGTTCAGTGGCTTGCGGGACAACGATACGTAATGCCTCAAGACCACCAGTTTCAGGGACATTAGTGGCACGCTTTGGAGGACGGCGATATGTAACGCCCCAAAGTCATGGTTTTGCATTCCTGGCTCCAGATAGGCGTATGGGGGGACGGCGATACGTAACGCCCCCATACATCAAGTTTTTCAGAAACAAACCAGTTTTCAGATTCCAGATTTTCAACATACATCTTTCAGAAATCAGATTTTAGAAATAGTTTTCAAAAATCAGAGCTTCAAAAGCAGTTTTCAGAAAGATGAGTTTTATAAATAAGATTTCAGACGCAGTATTATAAAAGAGTTTTCATATAAAGATTTCTTCTAGCACTTTGGTTTTAGAACCAAATATTTTGATATTAGTATTTTAGTTTTATGTCTACTCACTTAGATCGTACGATGATTTAACCCCTCTCGGTTTCCTTATTTTTTAGGTATCCTCGGAAGTCGAGCTCGGGAGGACGAATACTGATGCAGTCACTAGGGTATGAAGTCAATCAGTCTAAAGTCTGGAGGAGGAAGAGTCCAGTCATATTCGAGTAGAAGTTATGCATTAGTTTTGGTTTAAAATAGTCATTGTGAAAAAAAATGTTATTAAGTTTAAAATTACTAATGATGAGTTGTATTATTAGTCATTAAGTTGGGGCTGCGGACTCACACAAAGATATTTTAAACAAAAAAAAGAAAATAGTTTTAGTAAATGTTTATGGTTGTAGAGTCGGAGGCTCAGGGGAATAGTACGGCATATTCCCTGTCAGTAGCATCTCCGAATCGAGATGTTACAGTGATAATACTGAAGCTATTGCGCAAGTGTAGACATGGTACAGAGGTGTGCGACGCTGTCCAGGCTCGCGGCTCGGTCGGGAGTACGGAGTATCCCGAGGGGGACTAAAGCGAAGAATAAATGGAATCGCCACCCAGTGTGAACTGGGAAATGATTTAAGGCCGCACTCACCCCTCGCAAGGGAAAACCTCAAACCGTTGGGTTCAGAATGGTCCCTTACTTATGTCAATTGTAATGAACGGTTTTAAGCAATGATATAACCAAGTCTTATGCAACACATGCAAGATAATTTAAACAACACACAAGTTTGCACACCCATAGAAGTAAATAAAAATGAAAGCAAATGCATTATTCTAAAAGCATAATAATCAGAGAAGTGCGACAATGACAATATAAGTGTTAATAATGATAGCAGATAATTAAGCACATGATGCAGAAAGGAATAACCAAAGAGGCAAACATGCATAAAATATGATGGAAAAAGGGTCTGCCCAGTGTGTGCGCGTTCATGTAGCGTCCGGAAACGCGTTCGGACGGGGTGAGGCCGAATGCATGCATTCGAGTAGCATTCGAAAATACGTTCGAACGGAGAGAGACATAATGCATACGTTCATGTAGCGTTTGAGAACGCGTTAGAACGAGATTACCAAAGTGGCGTCTAAAATGACAAAAACACATGCAGGAATGTTTCCACAAGCGGTACGTGGAGTTGTCTCCCAAGTACAGACCGTACTACCGTCCATTTGGATTTGGCTATGGAATTTACGTCTGGGTTTCAATCTGATATACCACGAGAGGTAACACTCAATCATTAACCCAATGTAGCCAAACATGAAATATGATAATGCATATGACGATAAATAACCGAAAAGGCAAATATGCGAAACAACAAGGAAGATGAATAAAACAAAATGAATGCGGAATAAGAACAACCATAAATGTAAATTGAATGCGAAACAATAAAAAAAGACAAATAACATGAAATAGATGCGGAATACTAAACATGTGACCAAAGAATTTGGTCGTTTTCAATGTAGGACTTCGCTTGCCCGGTTGGACGTATTCCACGTCCAACCAAGCATGCCGTTTCTAGGACGAAAAATAAAATAAAATATAACAAAGGGTGCCCTCAGGTCTTACCTTTTAAGTCGCTTCTCGGGAGTGCGTCGGGACGTCGCCGGAAGGGTTAACATTTCTGCTATTTTTTTGGTTCGCTGGTTCACTGTTTACACTCACTGTTCTCTCTGTTTTCACCCATTGTTTCACTATTTTGTTCATTGTTTTTGGGTGATTCGAGGGCTGATTTTCAGGGGGTGTTCGGGGACTGTTTTTGGTTGAATTTCACTATTTTGGGGGACTATATTTGTGTGTTTGAGGGGGCTCGGTTAAGGGCTATTTATTGATGTTTCGTTCCTAGTCACGTAGGGTTGTTGCCGTGTGTATGGGGCTTCAAAATGAATGTGTGTATTTTGATGGGTTGAAGGGGCTGTCTTTCGGCTTGGTTTAGAGTGAAAGAGTCATGAGTATGTGGTTGTGTATGCGTTGATTCTGTGTGAGTGGAGTCGGTTGTGCGTGAGTTAGTTTTATTGCTTGTGTCGATTGAGTGTAGGGGCTGCTGATTGTGGTTATTGTTTGTTTGTGTTGTCGATGTGTGTGGTCTGTGTCGGTGTAGTTCACGTGAAGGGCTGCGTGTATGTGTAACTTAAGGTTGAGTGTTTGGCTCGGTGAGTTGAGTGTTATAGAGAGGGACGTGTTTCTTGTTTTTGTGCTGTCTGTCTATGGGGTTGTGTTTGTGAACAGTCTCGGTCATGGGGCAGTTTACTGGTCGGTGAGGGCATGATTGTGTATGTGTCAAAATGAGTTGTCGTTTGCACGTTTGGTGGCTATCTGCTGAACGTGGGGACTTGCTTGTGTCGTTCATGTTTGGCTTTTTTTGTTCGGCTGGTTGAGGGAGAGATGAGGGAAGAGCAGGCTGTGAGTGTTTAGGGTTTGTTTTAGGGTTTCTGGTTTATATTTATTCGTGAGGTGCCGAGAATCAGAGGGCATTCTAGGGTTCTTCTCATTTTTGTTGATTCTGTTCTGTGTTGTTTAGGTTTAGGGTTTGTATTTCATGCTGAAAGAGAGAGATGGAGGCGTGCTAGGGTTTACTGGTTTTCATGCGTGAGTGAGGACAGAGAGGGAAGAGTCGTGGCGCTGTCTTTTGGTTTTTTTACCTGGAGGGCTACATGTTGAAGGGTTTTTTGGTTTGGTCAGTTGCCGTGAGCCATTTGGAAGAAGAAGAGGGAATTAAGAGTGGCGAGAGGAAGCATGAAGTGTCTAAGGAAGAGAAGAGCCATTAGGGTTTGGTGAGGTTATGTTTATATAGTGGTGTATTAGTGTTAGGGTTATGCACGGGGGCTTCGGATGGGTGTGTATGGGATTTGGATGGGTGCATATGGGCTTTGGATGGGTGTGGGGGTTTTGGGCCAAGATTAATGTTTAAAACAAAAATCGACTGAGCGAACCCGCTGCTACCTAGCGAGTTTAAATTTGACGAGCTATTAATTTCAGAATTTTCCCTTCCGGCGTCTGTTTCCCGCGACTTATCGGGTAGTGCCTCCATACGAGGCTCATCATTGGGCATTATGCAAAAATTTAATGTCTACAGTCACCCCCACTTTGATGGGGCTTGTACAGTGTGTGACAGTGACAACCCTATCAAAGTTATGCATGCATTTTTTACTTACTTGGTTCGTCGGCGGTCATACTTACCTACTGCTTTACGAGATGCTTCGAACTGAGTTGATCTGGTGGTGAGGTGTTGCGACCCCTAAGGTTCATCCCTGTATGATGCTGCGATCTCTAGGATTCATTACCGAACTGAGCTTATTTGATGGCGATGTGCTACGACCCCTAATGTTAATCCCTGCAAGATACTGCGATCTCTAGGATTCATTACCGAAATGAGCTGATGTGAGGTGGTTCATTCCCGAACCGTTGCTTGAGAGGTGGTCCATTCCCGAATCGTACTCCATTCCCAGAGCACCAATCCCGATTTGCTAGTCCTCATTCCCGAGGAGTTGCTGATGTGATGTTGGTGGTCCATTCCCGAACCGTGCTCCATTCTCGGAACGTCATTCCCGGCTTACTAGTCCTCATTCCCGAGGCGTTGCTGATGTGATGGTGGTGGTCCATTCCTGAACCGTGCTCCATTCCCGGAGCGCCATTTCCGGCTTGCTAGTCCTCGTTCCCGAGCTATTCCCGAACCATTACTGTGAGGTGGTCCATTCCCGAATTGTTACTGTGAGGTGTTCCATTCCCGAACCGTAACTGTGAGGTGGTCCATTCCCAAACCGTTACTGTGAGGTGGTCCATTTTTGAACCGTTATTGTGAGGTGGTCCAATCCCGAACCGTTACTGTGAGGTGGTCCAATCCCGAACCATTACCGTTCCCGAACTGTTTCTGAGTTGTACTGAATATGGGCTTTGTTCCTTGGGCTTCGTTCACGAATAGTGCTGATAATGTGGGCTTCATTCCCGAACTGAACTAAATGTGGGCTTTGTTCCCTGACTGTGTTGAGAGTGGGCTTTATTCCCGAAACTGCTGATAATGTGGGCCTCGACCCTGGGATTCATTCCCGAAAACTGTTGATAATTTGGGCCTCGACCCTGGGATTCATTCCCCAAAACTGCTGATAGTGTGAGCCTCGACCCTGGGATCCATTCCCGAAACTGCTGATAATGTGGGCCTCGACCCTGGGATCCATTCCCGAAACTGCTGATAATGTGGGCCTGGACCTTGGGATTCATTCCCCAAAACTACTGATAGTGTGGGCCTCGACCTTGGGATTCATTCCCCAAAACTGATGATAATGTGGGCCTCGAACCTGGGATTTATTCCCCAAAACTGCTGATAGTGTGGGCCTCGGCCCTGGGATCCATTCCCGAACTGTTGATAATGTGGGCCTCGGCCCTGGGATTCATTCCCCAAAACTGCTGATAGTGTGGGCCTCGGCCCTAGGATCCATTCCCGAACTGCTGATAATGTGGGCCTCGGCTCTGGGATTCATTCCCCAAAACTGCTTGTCTTTACCGCCTTTTCCTTTTCTTCAAAACCTGCGAACAAAAACAAAACAAAAAAATGCGTGTATGTGTGATGAGTGGTAAATGTATCACTTTTTCCCACTCATTTGACCTAATATTTTGTATAGTTTCTTGATTTTTATGAATATTTTGATGTGTTTTGTGTTATTTTGTAGATAAATAAGTTTCAGGACATTCTGGAGTTGATTTAGGGCCAAAACAGTGAAAAGGGACACAAAAGGGCAAAATCATCTTTTGGCGCATCGCGACACGTATCCCGCATCACGACACCTAACGTGCGCCGGTCAATGCTAACATGCACCGGAGACACGTGTCAGAATCTGAGAAGTTTGACTTTGCTAACGTGCGCTGTGCCACGTGTCAAGATCACAGCCGATCTGCTAACGTACGTTGTGCCACATGTCATCATCCTATAGTGCCGACAATCACCATCGCCACGTGTCGCCATGTGTCACTCCACGTGTCAGCCACGTCAGCAGAAGATCAAGTCAAATTTGCCACATCACCGCCACGTCATCATCAGCCAATCACAGCGCGCCACTTGTCACAATCCTATGGTACCGACAATCACTATCGCCAGGTGTCGCCATGTCAGCGCCACGTCAACACAATTATTAAGCTCCAGCCGCCTCTGCCAAGTGTCACCTTATCACCTTATCCATTGCCACGTGTCTAGCTCTCCGAGTTCCAGGCCACCAATCACGCGCGTCGCGACATAGCTTGTGTAGCGTTCGGAAATGCGTTCGAACGGGGTAAGGCCGAATGCATGTGTTCGAGTAGCGTTCGGAAACACGTTCGAACAGAGAGAGACATAATGCATACATTTGTGTAACGTTTGGGAACGCGTTCGAATAAGATTACCAAAGTGGCATCTAAAATGACATAAATACATGCAGAAATGTTTCCCTAAGCGGTACGTGGAGTTGTATCGCACGTACAGACCGCACTACCGTCCATTTGGATTCGGCTACGAAATTTACGTCTGGGTTTCCATCCAATATACCACGAGAGGCAACACTCAATCATTAACCAAATGTAGACAAACATGAAATATGATAATGCATATGATGATAAATAATCGAAAAGGCAAATATGTGAAACAACACGGAAGATGAATAATATAAAATGAATGCGGAATAATAGAACAACCATAAATGTAAATTGAATGCGAAACAATAAAAAAAGACAAATAACACGAAATAGATGCGGAATACTAAATATGTGACCAAAGAATTTGGCCGTTTTCAATGTAGGACCTCGCATGCCTGATTGGATGTATTCCACGTCCAACCAAGCATATCGTTTCCAGGACGACAAAATAAAATAAAATATAACAGAGGGTGCCCTCAGGTCTTACCTTTTAAGTCGCTTCTCGGGAGTGCGTCGGGACGTCGCCAGAAGGGTTAAAGTTTCTGCTATTTTTTTGGTTCGCTGGTTTGTTGTTTCCACTCGCTGTTCTCTCTGTTTTCACCCACTGTTTTGCTGTTTTGTTAATTATTTTTAGGTGATTCGAGGGCTGATTTTTAGGAGGTGTTCTGGGACTGTTTTTGGGTGATTTGTTCACTGTTTTGGGGGACTGTTTTTGTGTGTTTGAGGAGGCTCGATTAAGGGCTATTTGTTGATGTTTCTTTACTGGTCACGTGGGGCTGTTGCCGAGTGTATGGGGCTTCAAAATGAATGTGTGTCTTTTGATGGGTTGAAGGGGCTCTCTTTCGGCTTGGTTTAGAGGGAAATGGTCGTGAGTATGTGGCTGTGTGTGCGTTGATTCTGTGTGAGTGGAGTCGGTTGTGCGTGAGTTATTTTTTATTGCTTGTGTCGGTTGAGTGTATGGGCTACTGATTGTGGTTATTGTTTGTTTGAGTTGTTGATGTGAGTGGTCTGTGTCGGTGTGGTTCACATGAAGGGCTGCGTGTATGTGTAGCTTAAGCTTGAGTGTTTGGCTAGGTGAGTTTTATGTTATAGAGGGGGACGTGTTTCTTGTTTTTGTGTTGTTGGTCCATGGGGTTATGTTTGTGAGAAGTCTCGGTCATGGGGCAGTTTGCTGGGGGGTTGAAGTCGGTGATGGCATGATTGTGTACGTGTCAAAATGAGTTGCCATTTGCGCGTTTGGTGGCTTTCTGCTGAACGTGGGGACTTGCTTGTGTCGTTCAGGTTTGGCTTTGTTTGTTCGGCTGGTTGAGGGAGAGAGGAAGAAAGAGCATGCCGTAAGTATTTAGGGTTTATTTTAGGGTTTCTGGTTTATATTTCTTCGTGAGTTGCCGAGAATCAGAGGGCTATCTAGGAATGACATCACATCTTTTAGAGGAGCACCAGAACCAAACCAACGAGAAGAGATAATGAACTATGTCAACAATTTCAACAAATAGGGGAACAATCCATATTCCAACACCTATAACCCATGGTGGAGGAATCATCCCAATTTTTCATGGAGCAACAATTCAGGGCCAAAGAATTATCCACCACCTGGATTCCTGCAACAGAACAAGGGCCAGGAGTTTGAAAAAGAACCAGAAATGAAAGAATGAATTACAGAGATGTTCAAAAAGCAACAACCAGCATATGATGTTATCTTTCAGAGCCAATCAACTTCTATTAAAGCACTGGAGAATTAGATTGGACAACTGGCCAATGCTCAGAGTTACAGACCGCCAGGTAATCCTCTCAGCAACACAGAACCAAATCCAAGGAACTGAGGGAAGGAGCAATGTCAAGCCATCACCTTGAAAAGCGGTACTGAAATCAACAAAGATGTTGGAATCAAGGCAACAGTTGAAGAAGTTCCAAAAGATGCAGTTCCACAGATGGAGGAAAAAGAAGCAAAGAAAAAAAAACCAGAAAGAATCACTATACCTCCACCTTTTCCACAACGACTTCAGAAAAACAAATTGTACAAGCAGTTTTCTCGATTCTTGGAGATTTTCAAAAAGCTGCACATCAACATTCCATTCGCAGAAGCGTTGGAACAAATTCCTAGCTATGTCAAATTCATGAAAGACATTCTTTCACGAAAACGGAGATTGGGAGATTACGAGACAGTAGCATTATCAGAAGAATGTAGCGCTATCATTCAAAGGAAGCTTCCCCCAAAGTTGAAAGATCCTGGCAGTTTTACCATTCCTTGCATCATAGAAGAGCATAACTTCGGTAGGGCTTTGTGTGATCTAGGTGCAAGTATTAACTTGATGTCTTTTTCTATTTTCAGGAAATTGCAGATTGAAGAAGCAATGCCTACCTCAGTCTCACTACAACTTGCTGATCGAACGCTTGCATTTCCGAGAGGAGTCGTTGAAAATGTGCTGGTCAAAGTTGATAAACTCATTCTCCCAGCAGACTTCATTATCCTTGACATGGAAGAAGATAAAGATGTGCCTATCATCATTGGGAGACCATTCTTGGCAACAGGTCGAACTGTGATTGTTGTACAAAAATGATAACTAACCATGAAAGTTCAGGACCAAGAAGTTACTTTTAAGGTTTTCAAAGCCATGAAATTCCCAAGCGATGAAAAGGAGGAAGAATATTTCAGAATTGATGTTGTTGATAGTATCATCCAAGATAATGATACAGTTCCCACGGACAAACTTGAAGCTTACATCACCAACATGACTGACAGTGAGCTAGATGCTGAAATTCTGGAATGTATCAACTATATTGACACGCCGTTTCGTTTCAAAGTGGCACCACTAATTGAAAGCCTGGAACTACCGAAGAAAGACCGGATCAAGCCATCGATTGAAGAACCACCACAGTTGGAGCTGAAGTTACTTCCGAGTCATCTCAGGTATGCATTTCTTAGAAACTCTTCTGAATTACATGTTATTATTTCATCTTCGCTAACATTGGAGCAGAAAGAAAAGTTGTTGAGAGTGTTACGAGAGCACAAGAAAGCCATTGGCTGGACTATAGCAGACATTCGAGGCATTAGTCCATCATTTTTCATGTACAAGATTCTGATGAACGATGAGTACAAACCTAAAGTGGAGCATCAACGGAGACTCAATCCAATCATGAAGGAAGTCGTTAAGAAAGAAATCATCAAATGGTTGGATGCTGGTATCATTTACCCCATCTCAGACAGCAGTTGGGTGAGTCCTATGCAGTGTGTGAGGAAGAAATGAGGAATTACTGTGGTCACCAATGAAAAGAACAAGTTGATTCCAACAAGAAAAGTGACTGGATGGAGAGTATGCATGAACTACCGAAAGCTGAACAAAGCCACGAGAAAAGACCATTTTCCGCTGCCATTCATTGATCAGATGTTAGACAGACTGGCAGGACATGAGTGTTATTGCTTTCTGGATGGATATTCAGGGTACAATCAGATTTCCATCGCCCCAGAAGACCAGGAGAAAAGCACATTTACATGTCCTTATGGTACTTTTGCTTTCCGCAGTATGCCATTTTGATTATGTAATGCACCCGCCATATTTCAGCGTTGCATGATGGCCATCTTCTCAGACCTGCTGGAGCAGAGTATGTAGGTTTTTATGGATGACTTCTCTGTGTTTGGAGACTCTTTTGACCACTGCTTGCAAAATCTCGAACATGTGTTACAAAGGTACGAAGATACAAACTTGCTGCTCAATTGGGAGAAATGTCACTTCATGGTGCAGGAAGGCATTGTTCTTGGACATCGGATCTCACAAAAGGGGATCGAGGTAGATAAAGCAAAGATCGAGACAATTGAAAAACTACCTCCACCAACATCAATCAAAGGGATTCAGAGCTTTCTTGGACATGCTGGCTTTATAGGAGATTTATCAAAGACTTCTCAAAGATTGCTAAAACTCTATGCAATCTTCTGGAGAAGGATATGGCCTTTAACTTCACCAAAGAATGCCAGGAAGCTTTTGAGATCTTAAAACAGAAGCTGGTCTCTACCCCCATCATAGTAGCACCAGACTGGACCCTTCCATTTGAAGTAATATGTGATGCTAGTGATTTACTGTAGGTGCAGTTTTGGGACAACGCAAAGCAAATATTTTCCACACCATTTACTACTCCAGCAGAACTCTGAATGAAGCTCAACTCAACTACACAACCTCTGAAAAGGAATTACTTGCAGTTGTGTTTGCTTTTGACAAATTCCACTCTTATTTGATGGGTCCCAAAGTTGTGGTCTACACAGATCATTCAGCAATCAAATACTTGATCACGAAGAAAGATGCCAAACCCAGATTGATCTGTTGGATTCTTCTTCTACAAGAATTCGACGTGGAGATCAGAGACATGAAATGGACAGAAAACCAAGTGGCAGATCATTTATCGAGGCTTGAGAATAGAGAAACAGCTGGCAAAGAACTGTCAATCAAAGAAACTTTTCCAGATGAACAGTTGTTTGCCATGAAACAACAGGATTCCCCTTGGTATGCTGACTATGTCAACTTCATTGTATCAGGAAAATGGCCGTTGGAATGGACAACTCAGCAAAGGAAGAAATTCTTCAAATAAGTCAAGCACTATGTTTGGGATGAACCATACCTGTTCAAACGATGTGCTAATCAATTATTGAGACGGTGTGTTCCACAGGAGGAGGTCAACAGTGTTTTGCAACACTGTCATTCATCACCATATGGCAGACACTTCAGCGGGAATAAAACTACATTAAAAGTCCTTCAATCAGGTTCGTTCTGGCCCACTATTTTTAAAGATGCTTATCTTTTTGTTCTTCAATGTGACAGGTGCCAGAGAACGGGGAATATTTCGAGGAGAAATGAAGGACTGTTACAAAATATTTTGGAAGTGGAGATATTCGATGTATGGGGAATTGATTTTATGGGATCCTTTGTTCCATCATTCAGAAACCTATACATATTGGTTGTTGTAGACTAAGTCTCCAAATAGGTTGAAGCAATTGCACTGCCATCCAACGATTCAAAAGTGGTGATCAAATTCCTTAAAAAGAATATATTCACTCGCTTCGGAACACCTAGGGCAATCATCAGCGATGGTGGCACACATTTCTGCAACAGATACTTTGATGCTCTTTTATCCAAATATGAAGTTACTTACAACGTTGCCATTGCTTACCATCCACAGTCAAATAGACAGGTTGAAGTTTCAAACAGGGAAATCAAAAGAATCTTAGAGAGAACCGTTGGATCAACAATGAGGGACTGGTCTACAAAATTAGATGACGTATTATGGGCCTACCGGACAGCTTACAAGACACCCATTGGTATGTCCCCATATCGATTGGTGTTTGGGAAAGCATGCCATCTGCCAGTTGAGCTTGAACACAATGCGTACTGGGCACTGAAGAAGTTGAATCTTGATCCACAAGCTGCAGGAGAGAAAAGACTCCATCAACTCAACGAATTGGAGGAATTTCACTTACACGCTTATGAGAATGCCAGATTATACAAGGAAAATACCAAGAAATGGCATGATCAAAAAATAGTGCACAGACAGTTGGAACCAATGCAGCATGTGTTATTGTATAACTCGAGGTTGAAACTTTTCCCTGGAAAGTTGAAATCAAGATGGTCAGGTCCATTTGTGATCACTTAGGTTTTACCTTATGGAGCTGTTGAGTTACTGGATCCCAACACCAACAACACATTCAAGGTCAACAGTAAGCATGTCAAGCACTACTGGGGAGATTCATTTGAGCGACGAAAAGAAAGTGTCACACTTTCAAATCCAGCATAACGTTCGAGAAGTCACGTCTAGCTGACGACTTTAAACTTAGTGCTCGCAGGGAGGCAACACATGCAATTTTTATATATATTGTGATTTGGTGTGATTTCATTTTGTGTCTTTAGTTTCTGTAGGTTAAGTTATCTCAGAATGGAAGAAGTTCTCGCAAATCGTCACAAGTAATTTCCTTCACTCCTTCAAAAATCTCTGATGAAAGTTTACAAAGCTCGCTTGGAACATATGAGACTACTGATGATCAAAGGTATTCCTACTGATATTCGTTGGATTATTGAAGCACGGGTCCGATTGGCAGGTGAGTCCTCTGAACCTTTTATTTCACATCTGCCTGGTTTAGGAAGGAGCACATATGCTAAAAAGAGAAGAGCTAAAAGAATATGTGTTTGCTATAAATGTGCTCATATGTTTTGTGATACTCGTTGCCATTCTTTAGGAATGGTGTCTGATAACCGTGAAGATAAGATTAATTTCATTAGGGATGGCTTGATTAGGGAGTCTTTGGATGACATATCTAAAACTCTTGAGACGCATCCCAGTGGATATGTATATCACGAAATTCGTGTGTTATATGCACAATTCCAAAAGGGAAGACAACAGTTAAGTCTCGGGAATCTGACTCAAAAAGACCATGTTTGCCAATTTATGAGAAAATTGGATAGGAAGCTTGTCCCTGACGCATAAACGTCAATCAAGCCGCTACGTTTCTTGTACATATTATATCTCTTTGTCTTTTCCTAATAATTGTGATTTGTTTTGTTGTTTTCTTTTATTTTCTCCGACATGATCCAGACCTTTTTGACCTTTCTCGATTTATTTTACTGTTTAACTAATAATTGTCATCCGGAAGGTACTAGTGCTATTATTTTACTCACCCTTTTTAGGTGTTATAAATTCAACTCAGCATTGCACTTTTGAAGACATCCAGAGTAAAACATGGAAGCCACTTCAAGAAGACGAGTTGGAAACATCTGTGTGTTTTGCGGTACTAATATTGGTTTTAAACCACAATACGTAACAGCAGCACAGGAATTGGGTCGAGTCTTAGCTGCAAGGAATATGCACTTAGTATATGGCGGAGGCAATCTTGGACTTATGAGGATCGTTTCAAAGGCTATATAGGAAGGAGGCAGTCAAGTCTTGGGAATCATCCCAAAACCATTGGCGGAGGCAAATCTTATTGGACCATTAAACAGAGAAGAACTAATTATGCCAGGTATGTATGAACGACTGTTAGAAATGATTAACCGTGCTGATGCTTTTATTGCTTTGCTAGGTGCCTTGGGTACATTGGAGGAAATTTTTACAGTGTTATCTTGGGCGAACTTGAACATACACCAGAAACCGCTTGGACTGTACAACATTGAAGGATTTTATGATTTTCTTTGTGTATTTCTTGATGATGCTTGGGGAAATGGGTTCGTGACAAAACCTATGAAAGAACTCATATTTACTGCCAGAACTACTCCGGATCTAATTGACCACATCTTAGCCTATGAACCACACTTGACCCTGTCATTTCAAAGAGAAATTGGTTCGAGAACGATTGTGGTAAGAGGCGTCGGATAAATCTGGATCTTAACTCTTAAACTTTTCATTTACATATAGAATTTCAGCTAACCAGGTACGGTTTTCTAAACTCTTCTTCTACTGTTTAAGACATTGGGGACAATGTCTAATTTAGGTTTGGGGGAGGGGAATAGTTAATTTGTATCTTGTTTTTATTGTTGTTATTTTTAGTCTATTTTTTTCGATAAATATAAAAAAATTGAAAATTTTTACAAAAATCAAAAAAATATTTTGTGTTTTTGTGTTTTTAATTTGATTAGTCGGGTGAAATTGGTGAGTGATAGCTGTGTAATGAGTTCTCACTCTTGATACGTATCTCAAACCTATTTTCAAAACAAGTTAATTTTTGTTTATTTCCTTTTGAATTATTTAATTTGTAAATTCTCCAAAATACTGACTAAAATGGATCTTCATATGCTCAGTTGACAGATATTATTAACGTGCATTGTAACATACAGACATGAGCTATAATTGAAAAGTTTGTAATATTCAGTGCTCTAGCTTAATTGGAGGCAGCATCTATGAAAAACATTGGAGTAAAAAAAAAAACCACACACGTCTGAGATCCGAGCTATTAAGTCTGTAAGGGTGCTTTAACACCTAGTGCCCTAAAGTCAACTGGTTTGGGAGTCACTGGCCCAAAGCTCGCTACATGGATCGAAAGATGCTGCAAAATTATATATATCTGAAGTCTGAGTAATTAAGTTCGTAGGGGTGTCTTAACACCTGGTGCCCTAAAACCAACTGGTTTGGGAGTCACCGACCCAAAGCTCGCTACATAACGGAAGGTAATGTATATAAATAAAAAAATAAAATCAAAAATCAAAGAAAAAATCCGAAAAATCCGAAAAATTATTCCATTGTTGCAAAAATGTGTGAATTCTGATAAAACTTTAGGACAAAAATATTACTCCCTTCTCAACTGCACTTATGACTGTTGTGGGAAAAAATGAGTTGATTAATATTTTGTTGGCTGTGTATATGGAGAATGGTAAATATAATCGGAGAATTTACTTATTCAGTAATTTAGAAAGAAACAAAACAACTAGTAACTTGGAGTAGAAGTTTCACCTGATTAGTCACTAACTTCTTTATTCTCTTTTCTCTTGTCTTTTTGCTTTTGTGTGCATTAGTTTCACTACCTTTTTACTTTTGTAAAATGTTTGTGGGTATCATTGCTGTAAACCCTCACGAGACTACAACTCGTCTACTTAGGACACCTAGGGGTTTAAAGGCTTGTTGCATACGCTAAATGCAACCGTGATCCCTACGAAAGTGGCTTAGTTAAATTTTTTTTAAAGATTTTATGTTATTTTATTATATGTTTTGCTCGAGGACTAGCAAAATGTTAGGTTTAGGGGGTGTGATGAGTGGTAAATGTATCACTTTTTCCCACTCATTTGACCTAATATTTTGTACAGTTTCTTGAGTTTTGTGAATATTTTGATGTGTTTTGTGTTATTTTGTAGATAAATAAAGTTTCAGGACATTCTGGAGGTGATTTTGGGCCAAAACAGTGAAAAGGGACACAAAAGGGCAAAATCGTCTTTTGGCGCATCACGACACGCATCCCGCGTCGCGACGCCTAACGTGCGCCGGTCAATGCTAACATGCACCAGAGACACGTGTCAGAATCTGAGAAGTTTGACTTTGCTAACGTGCACCGTGCCACGTGTCAACATCACAGCCCATCTGCTAATGTGCGCTGTGCCACATGTCATCATCCTATGGTGCCGACAATCGCCATCGCCACATGTCACCATGTGTCACCCCACGTGTCAGCCACATCATCGCCACATCAGCAAAACACCAAGTCAAATTTGCCACGTCACCGCCACGTCATCATCAACCAATCACAGCGCGCCACGTGTCACAATCCTAAGGTGCCGACAATCACTATCGCCACGTGTCGCCATGTCAACACAATCATTCAGCTCCCAACCGCCTCTGCCATGTGTCACCTTATCACCTTATCCACTGCCATGTGTCGAGCTCTCTGAGTTCCACGCCGCCAATCACGCGCGTCGCAAAGGCGGAGACCCTACCGAGGCCTATAAATTCAGCTCATTTTTCTGATTTCATATGTACCTTCCTCTCTGAATTCTCTGATGTAAATATGGAGTTTTATATCTAGTTTATTTTAATTTTAGTTTTGTAATTAATTTTAATTACTTTCTGTAATAATAATTTACTTTATTTAATTTTTCAGTTTTTACTATTCAACATGAGGAGGTAACTTCCCCCTGCTATGGTGAAAGGTAAATCTTTTACTATTACTATTTAGATTAATCTTCCTTAATTATAATATATTCACTAATTAAAATTTGACTTAATAAGGATACCGCTATATTGGCCGGTTGGTAATTCATTATAAACTTATTTTAACTTGACTAACCTTGGATATCGCCTGGTTGGTCGGTTGGTAATTACCGCCTATATGGCTGGTTTATGGACAAATATTGATACCGCCTTTATGGCTGGTCGGACTTAATTTGACTTAATCAGGTTACCGCCTATATGGCTGGTTGGTAAAATCATCACAAATTAATATATTATATTAAGGGAGATATATAAATTAGTAGTGATAGAAGTGGATCATTTTACTCTCGAATTTTCTTTTATTTTACTTTTCAGTATTTACTTTACCGCATTTACTCTTCCGCATTTTACATTATGTCTTTTACTTTAAGTTTTTACTAGCCCTAGTTATGTGTCGTAACTAAGTTAGTTATCTGGGGTTGTGATGAATTTTAATATCACCGGTTTATAAGGGGTTATTTTATAGTATGGGTAATTTAAAGGTTTACTTATTAAGTCTTAAGCTTAATGCGTCTTGTTAACTGGCCACTAATAAGATCGATCTGGTAAATCTAAAATAAACTTGACAAAGTAATTTTAGGTTTTAGCCTTAGACTTAATAACCCACGATCTTCCTTGAGGATAGATAACCCTTTAATAGATTTCCTTACAGGATAGACATATACCTGTCGGGCGGAGGTAACCACAATTGGAACTTAATCTTAATGAATCCAGGTAATTTGGTTGACATAGACATATGGTTCAATTAGGTTATAATGGGTATTTGCATCTGACCATCGACAGAGGGTTTTGCATAATTTCGTGTTCCAGGTTAGTAAACTGATATATTACAAAAACATGAAATAACCACTCCATCTTTTAAAAGATATTGGAAAGATTCACAACCCTGGATAGTTTCTTAATATTGAATTTTATTTTATTTAATTTTGAGCAATTTTATTTACTTGTTTTTAAGTTTAAAATCATCACCATTTCAAATCAATCAATCAACCTGTTAGATACTAGTAATCATTTGTCCTCATAAAATTAATAGATTAGGTATTAAGTCCTCGTGGGATCGATACTTTTTATACTACTTGAACGATACGTGCGCTTGCGTTATACGCGTGTGAAAGCACCGGTCAATGTGACGTGTATGCATGAATGTATTTCCTATTCTGATAGGTTAGGCCTTTTTTGTGCTCCTTGGTGCCATTTGCCTACAA
The DNA here is from genome assembly GCA_019454045.1 of Zanthoxylum bungeanum. Classification (NCBI taxonomy): domain Eukaryota; kingdom Viridiplantae; phylum Streptophyta; class Magnoliopsida; order Sapindales; family Rutaceae; genus Zanthoxylum; species Zanthoxylum bungeanum. Next base: position 166,797 of record SKCR01027657.1, on the reverse strand, counting down.
ATATTTCTGGTCACCCCCTGGGTCTGCTTATAATTTCCTTCCGCCGATTCTTTACTGGTGATTGTTCAGTTATCTTTTGTCTCATGGTTCAAGTTCACTTTATATCTCTTATTCAATGGGTGGTAGACTAGTCCCCCCCAGACTTGATTTAGCTTTCTGCTCTCCGCTGTTTGCACTAGGTCAAGGTGGACCACGTGATGTGGTATTCCATATCAACATACTATATTACATGCTTTGAAATAATCCCAATAGTTATACATATTATTGTCCTCAAAGAATGTCTAGTAATGAGACCAAAGAATCTTCAAAGCACTCAATGCAACTCAAATCCGAGTTTTTGAATAAATGATCTAAGCCAGACTCAAAGTGTGTGTGTGTGTGTAAGGGTTCATTTACAGCTTGATTCCCAAGTAAGCCGACTCAATGATTTCGTTCAAAAAATTGGGATCGATGGGTCAAACCAACCTAGATGTCTCAATTATGTTTTGCAATTGCTTTTCCGTGCTCACTGTGGTATGATTTTCTTTTTCTTTTGTCTCTCTTTCTTTCTTTTTTTTTTCTTTTTTTTCTTTTTCTTTTTTTTCAACACACCTACCATTTAAGGTAGCATTTCTCCTCATGGTGGTCCTAATACTCGCCCTTGGGTAGCTTCACGCTTATCGGTTATAGGTGGTTCATATTTTTTTCGAGACTTTTCTTTTGTTTTCAACCATACCACACATCATAACATAAGCAAATCAAGATAGACATCTAAGCAGACGGTCATTCACCGAACTACAATTCACTGCTAAAAACCTATGATTAAGTGCTCACGAGTCTAACCTAGATCAATTACTCAAATCATCAAATAAAAGTGTATCAAGGACTTTTCGTTTCTAAGGTTTCACCCTAAAGCACACAATTTCATCATCGGACTTACGTCTAACTATTAAGGACTAAAAAAACAAACAATTTTTTTTCTCTTTTTTTTTGTTTCTCTGCTTCCTCTTCCCCGATATCTATATTTGCTAAGCTCTTTTTTGACAAATTTTTTTCTTCTCTAACCCAACGGATATCTATGATGGATTTTAAGACACAGGGTTAACATGATGCATGTATGCATGAGATGCATGAAATGCATGTGGTTATCAAAATAAAATATATCATTCCGACCTTATTCCTCCCACACTCGTGGTATGTCCATTTATGTCCTAGGTATTGCTTATTTTATGCACCAATATAGGGTGCACAAAATCGTTCTCTCCTATGCTACGGGGTGAATCTTGGCTACCTCGGTCCCTTTCCATCGGTAAAAGACAAAGACCGCCCATTTACAACATCGACTATTATGGGGATCGTGCCATTGTCTAGAAACGACGAATTGGGCCTTCGGTAATCACGGTCATATGGATGAACTTGGAAGCATCCAAAAGTATGCAAATATGCCGTAACAAGGCGTATCCTTCCTAAATGAAAGCCAGTGTGGATATCAGACTCATGCTTCTGAAATATTTGGATCATGTTTGGACTTTCTAAGTCTATCAAGATTTTCATACAAGTTGGCCCATTATCATTTTAAAGCATTCAATCAAATTATCGCGAGGTACAAACTTGTCCTAGTTACAAAAGGCCCAACATGTTTACACTTTTGCGATAAGGTGGCTAAATAACTTCAAATGATAAGGGGCCCAAACACAAAGTGGCCCATCGGTATTTTGAAAGCTTTTGGCGCAATCATCATAAGACACAAACTCGTCCCAGTTTAAATGGCCCAACAAGTTCACATCTCATGAAAAGAAATCCAAATGATGATGGTCCTAAATACAAGCATAAAGGGTGGCTTCTATAGGTCATATAACTATGGTTCTCATGCAGTTTTATGGGAGTATTGATAAAGGCTCCCGCCGGTGAAGGGTTTCCCACAACTAGGTCTCCTCACTCCAGGGTTCGAACGACCAAGTGAGCGCACCTTTTTTATATCCTATGTTACGTTCCACCGAGTGATGACACCATATAACGATCCACTACTTCAAGCGAAAGCGACTTCACGATACACGATGCCATCAAGATAAAAAGGGGTATGCAAAATATATGAGACAATGTCAACTAAAGCAAAAATCACAAACATTATAAGAAATTATTTCGATGCTGATTCTCTATCCTCAGTGGAGTCGCCAGACTGTAGACAAGGTACACATGTGTGCGATGTTGTCCGGGTTTGCGGCCCGATCGGGAGTACAGAGTAGCCCACGGGGGACTAAATCGGAGAATAAATGGAGTCGCCACCCAGTGTGAACTGAGAAATGATTTAAGGCCGTACTCACCCCTTGCAAGGGAAAACCTCAAACCGTTGGGTTCGGAATGGTCTTTTATTTATACCAATTGTAATGAACATGTTTAAGCAATGATATAACCAAGTCTTATGCAACACATGCAAGATAATTTAAACAACACACAAGTTTGCACACCCATAGACGTAAATAAAAATGAAAGCAAATGCATTATTCTAAAAGCATATTAATCAGAGAAGTGCGACAATGACAATAGAAGTTTTAATAATGATAGTAGATAATTAAGCACATGATGCAAAAAGGAATAACCAAAGAGGCAAACATGCATAAAATATGATGGAAAAGGGTCTGCCCAGTGTGTGCGCGTTCATGTAATCTCCGGAAACACGTTTGAACTGGAAGAGGCCGAATGTATGCGTTCGAGTAGCGTTCGGAAACGCGTTTGAACAGAGAGAGACATAATGCATATGGTCGTGTCACGTTTGAGAATGCGTTTCCGAACGCTATATTTTTGGTTCACTGGTTCACTGTTTCCACTCGTTGTTCTCTCTGTTTTCACCCGCTGTTTCGCTATTTTGTTCACTATTTTTTGGTGATTCGAGGGCTGATTTTCAGGGGGTGTTGAGGGACTGTTTTTGGGTGATTTGTTCACTGTTTTGGGGGACTGTTTTTATATGTTTGAGGGGGCTCGGTTAAGGGCTATTTGTTGATGTTTCGTTACTGGTCACGTGGGGCTGTTGCCGAGTGTATGGGGCTTCAAAATGAATGTGTGTTTTTTGATGGGTTGAAGGGGCTGTCTTTCGACTTGGTTTAGAGGGAAAAAGTCATGAGTATATGGCTATGTGTGCGTTGATTCTGTGTGAGTGGAGTCGGTTGTGCGTGAGTTATTTTTTATTGCTTGTGTCGGTTGAGTGTAGGGGCTGCTGATTGTGGTTATTGTTTATTTTTGTTGTCGATGTGAGTGGTCTGTGTCGGTGTGGTTCACGTGAAGGGCTGCGTGTATATATAGCTTAAGCTTGAGTGTTTGGCTCGGTGAGTTGTGTGTTATAGAGGGGGACATGTTTCTTGTTTTTGTGATGTAGGTCCATGGGGTTGTGTTTGTGAGCAGTCTCGGTCAGGGGGCAGTTTGCTGGGGGGTTGAAGTTGGTGAGGGCAGGATTGTGTATGTGTCAAAATGAGTTACCGTTTGCGCGTTTGGTTGCTATCTGCTGAACGTGGGGACTTGCTTGTGTCGGTCAGGTTTGGCTTGTTTGTTCGGCAGGTTGAGGGAGAGAGAATGGAAGAGCAGGCCATGAGTGTTTAGGGTTTGTTTTAGGGTTTCTGGTTTATATTTCTTCGTGAGGTGCCGAGAATCAGAGGGCTGTCTAGGGTTCTTCTCATTTTTGTTGATTCTGTTATGTGTTGTTTAGGTTTAGGGTTTGTATTTCATACTGAGAGAGAGAGATGGATGAGTGCTAGGGTTTACTGGTTTTCATGCGTGAGTACGGAGAGGGACGGAAGAGTTGTGGCGCTGTCTTTTGTTTTTTACCTGGAGGGCTACATGTTGAAGGGGTTTTTGGTTTGGTCAGTTGCTGCGAGTCATTTGGAAGAAGATGAGGGAATGGAGAGTGGCGAGAGGAAGCAGGAAGTGTCTAAGGAATAGAGGAGCCATTAGGGTTTGGTGAGGTTATGTTTATATAGTGGTGTATTAGGGTTAGGGTTATGCATTGGGGCTTCGGATGGTTGCGTATGGGATTTGGATGGGTGCATATGGGCTTTGGATGGGTGCGGGGGTTTTGGGCCAAGATTAATGTTTAAAACAGGAATTGTCTGAGTGAACCCGTAGCTAACTAGCGAGTTTAAATTTGACGAGCTATTAATTTCAGAATTTTCCCTTCCGGCGTCCGTTTCCCACGACTTATCGGGTAGTGCCTCCATACGAGGCTCATCATTGGGCATTATACAAAAATGCAGTGTCTACTGCAAGCAAAGGAATCGATGGAGCATCATAAGTCGAAGCATGTGGAACGCAAGTACTACATCATTCGAGAGATTGTGTCGCGAGGGCACATTATCGTGTGCAAGTTACCGAGTGAACATAATGTAGCAGACCCGCTTACGAAGGCCATACCTCCGAAATTATTTGATAAACATGTGGAGTCGATAGGTATTAGATACAATCGATATTGGCACTAGAGCAAGTGGGAGATTTTGTTGGGGTTGGTGCTCAGAGCACCAATTCCCCGTTGTATTTCCTTGTAAATACTCTTGTAAATGTTTTATTATGAATAAAATAAGCAGTTTCTATGATATAATATATCTCTTTATATATTAAATATGCAATTGACCTTAGAATGATTAGTCATGATGCAGTTACAAAAGCGTCGCAACTGACATTAAGTTGCATCATAACGTTGTCATTCTTAGACAGTTTCTGGTCAAGGTTTACACTCTTTGTCAGTAAAGTAAACCCGTTAAGACTGGTACATATCGTATATTGGAATATATGATTCCAATGGTTTCTCAATGAACCATGAGTCTTGGAGACTCATATAGACGTGTAGGTGTTTATAGTGGATAAACACTGAACGTGTCACTGAAGATTCTTAATGGATGGTACACCAACTTCAATAAGAATCTTCTCGGGTTGAGTAGCATTTGTGATTATTCGACTTGAGATACCACTGTGGGCATATGAGACATCTTCCACACTTATATGACAGTCATGTCACCGATCTATTCAGATCAGACCTTTGCATGTTCTTTGGTGTGGACAGATCCTCAGGGTGTCCTGTGTGTATCGAGATAGGATCCGTCAGTTCTGTGTACAGAGTATAGGTAGTCCATATATGATTAGCAATCAGATAAAAACCATGGGCCCGTGGTACACTTTATAAGTGAGTTCTAAGTGTCCTTTTAGAGATTGCTAATAGAGACGTCAACATGATTGTCCCTATAGAGATTTGACGTTTACATCTATATCTCTGGGATATATCTGGATATCTGTGATGGAGGAATTAAACATATGCCATGACCTTGACCTGTTTGATTCATCGAGTTTATCTGTGGTCATCATAATTTACGAGTGGGTAAATTATGTCTGAATCTAGAGAGTCTCACTAGTGAAATATACTCGTAGAGCACTAGGGCAATTTTTATGAATAATATTGATTATTTATAAGTCGTTTAAGGGTTAAACGAAAAATACATGCGAAGGGTGTTTGTGTTTGTGCTCGGAGCGCCAATCCGGATCGTATTTATGTCCGATTCATGAATACGAGCAATACTTTTTTCCATAATATTACTTATTTATGGTAGCACCGCTTGTATTTTATTATATATACTTGATCTAATTCATTAAATTGAAACTAAATCGTGTTTAGTGATATATATATATTAGATAAAGACCCGATAATATATAATATAGTGCGCAATTACAACTTAGCTTGTAATTGACATTGGGAAGCGTCACTATTAGGGTCGATTAGTAAAATCTGCTGAGACCAGTACACGGGTCGATTTAATTCTGACTTTAATTATGGTTGCATATTTCTAGAATAGGTTCTAGATTAGAATAGACTATGATATAATCATTCTAGGCTGAATTATTTCTTATGCAGAAAAGATTGACATGAATTGGTTCATCTCTCGAGATTCTTCACTGGCATTAAGAAAACCCCATTAGGTATTTGTTTATCTGATAATGACGTTTCTTGATTTGACATTCAGAGGTCATGTGTTAGACACTATTTACTTTTCAATTATTTGCAAATGTTGTAAATAGTTGAAGGTAAATAATAAAGCTAAAGAAAGAAGATGCGTACAATTGTGTATAGAAAATATCGATATTCACAATAAGAAAACTGTAGATATTTGATATCAGAACTTGTGGCTAATGGATAGCCACTCAATGATGACCTATAATTGTTCTTGAGTTGTTTCATGATGGTGAGACTTGTTTGGTGTGGTAAAGTTTGAATTAAAGTGTTGGATTTAATTGATTTGGTATATTTTGTCAATTTGAAGAAATTGTAAAATTAGTGTTCTTAACCCATTCCAAATTTAGGGTTTTTCATATATATGATGTATTATGGTGTTTATATGATGCATATTAATTTTTGGGTTGATTGGATTTGATCTTGATATGTTTTGAACAAAAATGGATCAAATTACAAAAACTGAAAAATTATGGGGCTGTTCGGCAATTTGGAAATTTTTGGAGATTTTGTTACAATCTGATTTTGATGTGTTGGACATGTTGGAAATCATTTTAGAATTGATTTAGAATCATCCCGAATTGTATTTGACAATTTAAGACTAAAATGATCAATTTGCAAACTATTGGGCCAATTCGACAATTACCAAGAAATTTGATTTCTTGTGTAAAATTTCAGTTTTTAAGTATTGAGTAATTAAAGAAATAAGTTTATTTAATTGTTCCAAGAAAAAAAATATTAAAATCGGAAAATTTTGATTTTTCGCGTTTCCGCTGCGTTACCGGATTTTCCCCATAAAACCCATACATATGTGTTGGTTAAGGTGGATAAATTATACTTTCTGCTGACTTTCTTGTTCTTGATATGAAAGAGGATCATGACGTCTCAGTCATCTTTGAGAGACCTTTCTTGGCAACATGAAGAGCTATAATTGATGTGCAGAAAGATGAACTCTCAATGAGAGTTCAAGATGAAGAAGTCACCTTCAGTGTTTACCAAGCCAGGCGGAGTCCTCAAGATGATGAAGAATGTCGCAAGATAGACATTGTAGAAAAACCAGTTGCAGTAGATGATGATCATGCATTAGATGTGTCTTCATGCATTCAAGCTAACCTGCAGGGTGAACCAGCAGTTAAGCAACAAAAGAATAAAGTGGAGCCATATAAAAATGATTCTTTGCAGCCAGAACTGGAATTGATCCTTAAACGCCGTAAAAAAAGGAAATCAAGAGTCAATGCTCACTTGAAGATGATCTCTGGAAAGCTAAAAAGGTGATCGAACCAATTTCGCCATATATGCAGTCCAAAATTTCACCCAACAGTAGACCCTGAGGGACCATCCATGGATAAACTGCCACAGCCCGCCAAGATTTCTTTTTCATGTCATAACAACCGGTGGATACCAAAGAAGAAAGCACATGAGACTACTCGGTCCACTACGTTGAAGCCAACATGACCATTTGAGTGGTTACGTATGGCTGAAGACATTAAACTTAGCACTAACAAGGAGGCCCCTTGCATTTGTTTGTTTTTATTTTCTCTACTTTAGTTTTATTTTATTATGTGCTATTTGATTGTTTATTAGTTTGCATGTGTATTTATGCAGATATTAGAGCAACACACAAAGCCCGCAGAATTCTGACCACCAGTAGCCTGATCAACTCCATGCAAGGTAGTGTTGTTGCTCACTCTTGTTTCTTTATGTTTATCTTACATTGAGGACAATGCAAGTTTTAAGTTTTGGGGTACATGCATGTAGTGATAGTACCTGTTATTTAAAAAAATAATTAAAAAATTAAAAATATATATATTTTTAAGTCATAGGTAGTAAAGCATAAGTCAAATAATGAATTTTGTTTGCTTTAGATGAAATCTTAGAAACGATAAGTTCCCAATGGATTTTTATCTGATGCATTGAGTAGGTGATCTAAGTTAGACTCTAAGCACTTAACAATAGGTTTTTAGCAGTAAGAACCTAGGTAGTTGGCAAAGTGATTAGTTGAAGAAATTTCTTACCGATGAATGACCATTTGCTTAGATATATATCTCTATTTGCTTGTGTTATAATGTATTGTATTGTTAAAAACAAAAGAATAGAGAAAAGAAAAAAATTGAAAAAAAGAAAAAGAAGAAATTAAACCACCTATAACCGATAAGCGTGAAGCTACTCATGGGCGAGTGTTAGAACCTCCATGAGGAGAAATACTACCTTAAGGGTATGTGTGTTAAAATAAAGATTAAAGAAAAAGAAAAAGAAAAAATCATACCATACTGAGCAAAGAAAGGCAATTACATAGCACTTTTGAGACATCTAGGTTGGTTTGACCCATTGGATCCCAATTTTTTAGACGAAATCATTGAGTTGGCTTACTTAGGAGTCTAGCTGTGACTAAACCTTTACACACACACACTGTGAATCTGGATTAGATAATTTATTCAAGAACATGGATTTTAGTTGCATTGAGTACTATAAAAGTTCTCTGATTTCATTGGTAGGCATTCTTTGAGGATAATATTATGTGCAACTACCAAGACTATTTTATTTTGTTTGCTTTCATATTTTTTTCATGATTGCATGTTAAATGACGTTTGTGGGTGTCCTCGCTGTAAGCCCTCACGAGACTATAACTCATCCCTAGGGGTTTAAAGTCTTGTTCCATACACTAAATGCAATCGTGATCCCTACGAAAGTTGCCTAGTTAATTTTTTTATTTTTATTTGTTTAGTTTTATTTAGTTTTTATTTTGTCTTTTGCTCGAGACTAACAAATTCTTAAGTTTAAAAGTATTTGATAAGTGAGTTTTATACTCACTTATTCATACGTTCTCAACTTACTATTTTCTTAGGTTTCGTGTCATTTAATGCATTTTGTAGTTTGTTTTATATTTTATTGATAGGAAGCATTGGAACATGGATATTGGAGCAAATGTATGTGTTTTAGGACCTTACAGACGCATAGGAAGCACGTGGGAAAGGAAAATACGCAGAAAACACTAATCATAAACAATGAAGTGGCTTTCCGACTCCTCTTTTGGCGTCGGAATGCCCCACTAGAATGCCAACATAGAAATTCCTAAGTATTTGGTGTTGTAACGCCAATTCCGGTGTCAATATGCTGCAGCAGACTCCTAGAGTCCTCAAAAATCATTATTCTACAAGCACAAAGACTCCAAGACTTCCATATAAATATAGAAGCTCGTCCAAAACCCTAGGATGGGAGACTAATACAAAATTAAATAGTTCAAAACATATTTTAGAGAGATCAAAGGAGGAGGATTGGAGAATGACAAGTGGAGACGAAGGCGATGACATCTGAAGACGAAGGGATTCGATTCAGGTTTTATCATCAAGTTTTTTCTTCAAATTCTAATGATGTCCATTATCTTCTGAACATTATTTTCAGTTTTAATTAAGATTATTTTAAGTTGCTTTCTAAATAAAGTTAAGTTTATCAATTATAAAACTTAGTTAGAATTTGATTACAATCACTGAGGTTCGATACTCTTTACTTATCTTTTACTAAAACTTGACACCGTATACTTGTGTATGATAATCTCACAACATATATGCAGGCCATATAAGATTTTTAGGCCTTAGTTGTCCGGATGTGAGGTAAATTATTTAACAATCGTAAATAACCTAGAAGTATGCCCAACGATTTATATGGGTTTGACACACATTGCCAACATCAGAGACTTGCAAATACAACGCCTGGGAAGCATCCTAATAACAAAGATACCCATCATAGACGTCGATCTGAAGAGTTGAATTGGACGGTAATGAGCATTTTCTTCGAGCTAGAGTATTGAGGGAGTATGATTTTGCGACATGATTAAGTGCGATGCACATCGAGAAAAACATATGCGAAAATTTGATTTGCACCTTGCTGATTATTCTAGAGAAGACAATGAAAATACGCGTTTGGACATGTAAGATTTGAAAATTCGTAAAAATCTACACTTACGATCCACTTTTAAAGGCTATGTCAAACCATCTGCTTGTTACGTCCTAAATTTGGCTGAAAGTAAGTCATTCTATGAGTGGTTAAAAACAGTTTAATTTCCCGATGGGTTTGCATCAAATATAGGAAGATGTATTAAAGATGACACAATAACTGGATTGAAGAGTCATGACTATCACGTGGTTCTGGAAAATCTTCTTCCCGTGGGCATTCGTTTGTTTCTTCCATCATAAGTATTCGTCACAGTTATGGACTTATGTGGTTTCTTTGCACAATTATGTTAGATGACTTTAACGATGTCAATGATTGATGAAAAATCATCCTCATTCTTTGTCAGTGGGAACAGATACTTCCATATGTATTTTTTGATGTAATGGTTCACCTGATAGTGCATTTACCAGCAGAAGCACGAAAAATGAGGTCATGTCCAATTCAGATGGACATACCCCATAAAATGGTATGTTTTTGTATATAAATATTAATTCATGTCACACACAAACATATATATATATATATATATATATATATATATAATATATCTTATTAGTTTTGTTGCTAAATATTTCAAGACATTGGGGCGGTACAAGCAATATGTACGAAATAAGGCGTGATCAGAATGGTCAATTACTGAGGCCTATTTAGTAAATGAAGTCCTAATATTTTGTTTGATATACTTGAAGAATATTGAAAAAAAAATTTAATCGTCTGACTAGAAACTAGAACGGGGGAAATATGAATCACACTATGTCTCTATTTTCCATCAAAATAACAAACCCCTCAGGAAGCTTACTATTAAAATACTTACAATCGAGGAACATCAACATACTCATTGTTTGTACTGAATAAGTAAGCTGAAGTGCATTCTTATCTATAGTACGTGTCTAAACTCAGTTCAATAATTTTAATAATTTACAATGAGTTTTGAATAATTTTATCATTTTTTAAAGTAGGCATTATGAGACCGTTCTTTACAGCAGTAGCAACAACCAAAATATTAATGAGAGGTAACAAATGACATTCCCTAAGTGGTTTGAGTTAACTGTGAGTTTTTACCCAAACTTTTACATATCTTCCTTTCTATTATCAATTATTTCTTATGTATTTCAGATAAATAATAGATAGAACATGGCGATGTAGACCCCTTTAATGCTATTTCTTTCTAGCTTATGGTCCTGCAAGACAATTATATGAGTATCCTGGTGGTATGGTTAATGGTGTGCACTTTATCACAGACCAATGAGATATTTCACGCTCAATGCAAAACTATGGGATTATAGTTTCAGGAGACTATAGTGACAATACTATTGAATTTTACGGTGTCCTGTTAAGAGTTATTGAGTTGATTTACAGGCCTAATTTTTTGGATTGTTTTGTTTGCATGCAAGTGGTTTGACATTATTCCTAGAAAGAGGAGAATTCAGTTCCATCACCATCTAATGTCGATCAACATTCAATGTGCTTTGTACAAGGATGATCCATATATTTTCTGTCATCAAGCACGTCCTGTCATGAATTTAGATCACCCTAAATTTTGTAATACATGGAAAGGCATTGAAAAATTAAACCATATGGGTATTTGGGACGTTCAAGAGAAATAAATGCCTCCGATGATCACTTCAAAGAGGATGCTGAGCATGATGATGCCGAGCAAATATTTCAGTTGCCAAATGCTATACAGAATGATATTGTCACTATTCATCTTACCCGAGATGACATTGATGAGTTCATCCAAAATGAGGATGACGACTAAGAAAAAGTTGACGACCGAGAAGAACATGTAGTCGAAGACAAGTTTACGTCGGACTATGAAACCGAGTAGACACTTAGTAGTGATTAGTAAATTTATACATTTTAGACATTTTATTAAAGTTTAAAATTTTTTAATATGTCATTTTTAAAAAAATAAAATAAATATATACTATTTAGTATCACTATAGACATGTGACGCTAAATCTCAATAGTAATTTTTTTGGTTTGGGAAGGAAATTTAAAAATTTAAAGTTTCTAATTTTAACATTCAGTGGCCTAAGGAGTAAGATATGCTAAATGTTCATTATTTAGTGTCGCCAAAGAAAACTGCGACGCTAAATTCTTTACATTTAGCGTACTCATCAGCGAAACTAAAGGTCAAAAGAATACTTTTAGTGTCGCTCGACGTGGCGATGCTTAAGGTTCTTTATAAACCCTACAAAACAGCCATTTCAGCACTTCTCTGAAACTCAAACTCACGCCAATTTCAGAACTCCTCATGAATGATTTTTAATTTAATCGTGGTTTTTTTAAGTTTTTGTGTAAAATTAGGGTTGTTTGGGGAATTTCGAAATCTCTATACAACTCTAAATACTTGGTATGCCAATGACACACCAAGTGTTTGGTTATTTGACTCAGTTTTGGTGCCTCATGAAGTGCCTCAATTAGGCACTGGCCAGTGCCTCAATTTAAGGCACTATTGAATGGCACTTTGGTGCCTCATTTTGGAAATACCCTTTAACTTACATTTGGCATGACTAATAGTTCATTTTTTTAGATGGCTCCCGGATAATATAAGAGATCCACTCCATCCACCAGCAGTGTGGCAAGTTCCACCTCTTAGCCATCTGTCAGGCCGCTGACCTAACCCCCACAGTCAAACAATTTCGGGGTCATATAAGTGGTTTAGAGTTGGGGTGTCACGTGAAGACCCATGGATGGATATCGATTCACATATCCGATGATAGAGAGAGACAACTGGGCAACTCAAAGTTCAACAACACAATTGGTACTATTGCGCGGTGTGACGCTCCCCTACAGTACATTATTGTGTTTTTTTTTTGTGCAGGAATAGTTCGAAGTTGACTTGGCTGCTCCGAATTTGGTCAAGTATGTCAACCATTGCATGGACAAGTTGTACTAGAACTACCGCACGAAGAAACTCAAGTCCATTTTCGATTAGCATAGTGCATTTAATGTTATTTCCCAACGGCCGCTTGACATCAATAGGATGATTGGGCATATTTATGTGCTATGTGGGCTTCTGGGGAATACGTGGTAAATTTTAAATTTCCATAATATTTCATTTTGCTGTCTTTTTGAAACAAAATAGCGACTAACTTCTTTATTTGTAGAAAATTTGTGAGTGGAACAAGGTGAACCGGCAGAATCTGCGGTTCAACCATGTTGGAGGGTCGAAGCCATTTTCTTCGCATCGTGAGGAACACTCCGAGGTAAGTGGATATACTTTTACTTACCTATATTTTAACAATATTTAATTACTAATTATTATTTTTCGTCTGCAGCACATGAGAGGTGCTGCATCCTCTCTCGATGCTGGATTTTTCCAACTTACCCATTGCACTCAAGATAAAGGTTGGGTGAACGATGCCACCCGAGAATGTGATGTAAGTGCTTAAATACATAAATTATGCAATATTTCCACTATTTTTTAACTAACAAAGAATCTTAAAATGTAGGAACGCATGGTGGACATTCAGACATAAACCTCACACAGGGCTTACAGCCTTTGGCTGATGAGGAGCTTTTGTGTCAGGTGTTCCAGAATACCTCCTCTTACAATGTTGGGTTGAAACTCATCGGAAGGTGACAACGGCTACTTCTCGTTCGTGCGGCTCCTCAGAGGAGGTCATTGTCTTGCTAGAGTAGTTGAAGTTGACTCAAGACCGGTTGGAGATGCAGAATGCCGATGTGAGGAGGGAGAAGTAGGAGCACGATCGGGAAATGACGAACTTGTGGGAGATTTTGGAGTGATCGCTCGCTCAGGCCAGTGCTACAAGATCGACCTCCATAGTTCCTCCAGGCCCGGCAGAAGCGGCACCGACCCCGACCGATAGTCTTACATGATTTTTTTTTTATTATTTAATGTAATAAATCTTTTTTATGTAATAAAATATTTATTTTATATATAATAATATTTTAATTTAGTTTTTCAATTTTTAAAATTTTAAAAAATAAAATATTATTAAATATATATATATATATGTAATTGATAATTACATATATATTTTAATAATATTTAATTTTTTTAAATAATTTTAAATAGATTTTGCGTCATTTAGCGTCGACACCACAAATGTCGATGCTAATAGTTTTTCACATTTAGCGACACCAATTTGACGACATTAAAAATCAACGATCTTTAGTATCAATTTTCTGCGTCGCCAACTTTAAACGTAAAAAATTTTAATGTCAACTTTAACCTATTTTAACATCGAATTTTGACGATCCTGAAAAACCATATTCTTGTAGTTACCTACTAAATCAATTCTACCAAAACCTAGTAAATCAATTCTGTTATGGAGGTATTCGAATATTTAAGTGGCCCGGATTTATATATCTAAATATTTGGATGAAAATCAACAATTAATGCATAAAAACTCAAATTCTCAATCTCGAATATGAGCTGAGGATGATTTGCCCTTATTTATAGATGAAGTAAAATTTATAATGCAGCTCCAATTTTTTCCACCCTGAAAACTACCTAACTAATGATTGGTTCTTTATTCGTTTTTTTTTTTTTTGTTCATTTTCATTGTTTAGCCTTTTTAAGGATAACTGTTATTGTTGTTTCATTGAGTACACTAAATATATAGTGAAAATTAGGATAGCTTCTCATCCTATGCACCCATGAGGGGAATATGTGTAAACTGCGGAATTATAAAAAATCTAACTACAATAGTTTAAGACAAGACATAATTATTGTTTCTATAGTTAAAAGCAAACATCCTTAATTCTAATCAACAACTCTACTCTTATTGTTTGTTTACTTAAAAGGCGATGAGAATGGAGGAATGAGAATCTTTTCAATAAGCTTGTTGAATAAAAATGGGAATGGTAATGAGAGTGAGGCCCACATATTTGAGAATGGGGAATGAGAATCTCATTCTCACCACCCCATGGGAATGAATTCTCATTCTAATTATTGATGTGAACTTATAATATTACCCCTAAGATAATTAATTAATATAAATTTATAAAGAAAAAATATATTAATAATTAATAATTAATCAATAATTAATAAAAAATAATATTTACTATTTTAATAAAATAATAATTTAATAAATGAATATATTAATATTTAGTAATTCAATACATTAATAATTAATTTATAAAGTAATACTTAATTTATAAATAATAAATATAATAACTAATATTTAATATTTTAATAAAAAATAATTAAATATTGAGTAATTTAATACATCAAAAATTAATAATAAATTAATATATAATTATAACTAAGGGTATTTTTGTAACTTTTTAACAATTCATTCCGATCACTGGACAAAGTAAACACATCAGTGGTAATACTGCTTCATTCCGATTCTGATTCCTACAGTTAAGTAAACAACTTATTCTGATTCTGATTTACCATTCTCATTCCAACTCATTCCGATTCCATTTCATTCTGATTACATCTCATTCCGATTAAGAGTACGTAAACGCACCATTAATCTATGTAATAATAAATAAGCTAAAAATAAATAAAGCAATCAACACAATCAACACCAAAATTTATTGACAGAGAAAAATCACTACGGGTATAGGCTATCACCCAAATTCAATATATAGAGAAAACTTACAGTGATTGTTATATTACCTATGACAACAACTTTGCCGACTTAAATACGTCTACTACAATAACTCGAAGAACTCATTGAGCCCGCACCAAGCAGCCTTCTTCGGAAGCATCGAAATCTCTAAGTGAATCGACTCTACGAACTCACGATGTCGGAACTCTGACTACTAATCTCCATCTTATCAATTTGAAAGTTTAGGATATTGTCTAGGGTTGTGTTTGTGTTGATGGTTATCACATGAGAAACACACCAAAAGAAAGAAGACATGGAATTCAATAAGTATTCAAGGTAATTTCTCAAGAAGGAAGAAATAAAAGATGTGAAGGCTCTCAATATTATGTTTCCACTACTGGATAAAGTGGGTAATGTTGGACAATTATGACCCATAGCGTCATTATTTGTACACATCATGGTGTTGTTATACAAATTAACTATGTGACAAAGGAGATTGCACTCTTATCATTTGTGATTAGATCACCAAGATATATAAATGATAGGAGGTCCCTGTGATTTGTTCCTGGATTGAGAATGATATGAGACAGTATCAATCCACGAAGGATAAATCATTAAATATCCCTAGTCATAGCATTATCGAGATTGGACATCGATGAATGCGTAAAAGGCTAGTATTACACTTGTGCGCGTTGTGAGGGCACAACGACATAGTTCTCATATATTTGTGTATAGGATACTCATGCAAGTGTAATAAGAGGTTGTGTTTCACCGATGGTACGGGAAACAGCTTCGCTCTGGATAAACCCCCTCGGAATTCCATTGGTAGTATGACTATGTGTCTATGGAAGTCTGAAATCAGGGTAGATGTATTTGGTCTTAACCTGAGACCTGCACCGCTAATGCTTGTGACAATCAATATACTTTGGTTGCAGTCGTCCAGGGCTTTAACAGGTTCTGTGTACGCCAATGCTGGGTATATTGAGAATCGTAGTGTGTTGGGTGTGATGTCAAGACGGAAGTGTCACTCCAGTCATATGGAGATGATGATCGCGCATGGATACAAAACTGGTTCTCTAAAAAGGTTGCAACCGTCGGGATAATATGACTTGGTCATGATTATCCGATAATAAAGAGATTAGTTGCTTATCATCCGATATATGCTTCGTACAGGGCAGACACTGTACCAGCCCCAGGCCTTGCATGTGATCATCTGATACTGGATAGAAATACGCAATACTACGTATACTACGCCTGGTATAGATCCTTTATTCCTGTAAGGATATTTCCGGAGAATTGGGTAGGCATGGCGCTTTGCTAGAGGCCAACCTTGTCTTGTAAATCGGTATAAACGTGGTACAAGGTACTTACGTGTTCGGATAGTTCGACGACCGAAATTACTGCCAACATATCCGGGGATCTCATGGGTCACTAACCAAAGATTCACCGATGACGTATGACTCGCACTTTAATTAATCTGGGATTAATAAGATGAGAGAGAAAATTAATCTGGGATTAATTGCGGAGATATTTTATCTGGGATAAAATATCATTTAAAGAGAGATAACGATTAATTTGGAATTAATCGACAAATTAATATATTGGATATATTAAACGATATTGGATTTCGACGCGGAATTAAAATTAGATTTTAATTCGAGCGAACGAATTGATTTAGAATTAATTCGTTAGCGACATGAATAGTGACTTCGCTAGGCGTAATCATTTAATTACGTCGCAACAGAAAATTCGTTAATTGGAATTAGCGAACCCGAGCCCGGGATTATTTGCGAGCGCATTCGCATCTCGAATTTGAGTGCGGCACGCAAATCAAATCAAGCGTCAAATCGCTAGTCGCATCTAACGTCACATCAAGCGTCAAATCATGTCCTTTTGAGTGATGTGACAATTTGATTGATTGATGATAGATGTGACTTGATGGGAGTTGATGGATGGGTTGTGTTTAACACTCAATTGTGATATTTGAAAGACATATACAAATATTTTAATATTTGGTATTGATTTTCAAATTTTTGGTATATGTTTTTAGAAAACAAATACACAAAATCACTTTACACTTTTCAACTCTCTCTCTCTTTTTCCTCTCTTCTTCTAAACGCCCATGGAGGGCTTTTCTTGTTCTGTTTTTTCACTGAAAAACCGTGAGCAGTGAAGGGGAAACAAGTGCGATTTTGTGGCAAAATCAAGAGTGCTAGCACACTCTGGGATCAGCGAAGGTGATAGGGAAGTTCACCAATGAGCTGGGAACCATTCGATGAAGCTTGGAGCTTGATGAAGGACCTCCAATGGCCGAAAATGAGGAGCAAAATGCAGCCCACTGCCGCACAATATAGTGAGTAGATTTTCAGTTTTTGTTGCCTCAAGCATCGCTCAACCGATTGATGTAAGTATTCCGCAACTTCGTCGTTGTTATTCACACATGTTCATGCTTGTTTATGATCTTGGGACCTTAGCTAAAACCAACAATGGCATCAAGAGCAAGGTTAAAGCATGAAATTGATTTAGGGCTTAAAATTTGGGTAAAATGAATTTGAGCATGTAATTATGAAATTGGATGATTAAGTATGCTTGAATTTGTTTTAATTGATGTTTGATTGGATCAATTTGATTAAAAAAATGTTTGGAACAAATTTGCCCCAAAAATTTGGCATGGCTGAATGGTGCCCTAAATTTGATGTCTTGGGATTTTTTGATTTTGATCATTGGATGTGTTGGAAATCAATTGGGAATGTTGATTTAATATTGAATTGGATTTAATTGGATTGAATTCGAATTTGATGTAAAAATCATTCCTTTGCCGAGACATTATGAGCATGATTGGGTTTGATTTTTGATTAATTTGTGTTGGACACTAATTGATGTATATGAGCATGATTAATTAGCCTAATTTGTATTTTGGAAATAATTATTTGGGTGATTAATTATGTTAATGCACTTTAGGTAATTAAATTGGGAATTTGGAATTTGGCAATTTAATTAAATTGGGCTAATTTTGGAAATTGGACTTTGAATGTTGTTATTGAGCTTATTGGGCTTAGTTGTACTAAGTTGGGTTTAGGCGAAATTGGTTGGATCCAATTGGGCCCAAAACCGCTTCCATAAAGCTCAAATGCGACTTAATGGACCTTTAAAGTTTAATTGGGCATAATGGCCTAAATTGATTTCTGGGCTTATGGGGTAACTCCCGGATTGGACTTTGGTTATTGGGTTCGACCCGAGTTGACCAAAAGTCCACGCCTTAAGAAATTAATTAAAAGCCCATTGGACTTTAATTAAATTGACGTTGGACGTTAATCGGGCTTTGAGACCCGTTGCGATTAAATTTGGAATTTAAGTCGTAAAAGGTTTATTAATAAAGTATAGTATTTAATTTGGAATTAAATAGCGAATTAGAATTAAATGCATATTGAATTGGGTTTAATTATGTAGTTTAATTTAATTCAAGAATTCTTACTTTGAGTACTTATTCGCAAAACGAGTTTGACTCGAGCAAAATCAAATCGTTGTTTGAACATTGGATGATCACTAATTATCATATTAATTAATTTGATTAGATTGATTGATAACATGCTTGTGTGAATACATGGTTGCGATGCATGAATAATGTATATCGGATGGATATTAGATGGGTGGGACAATTTTAGAAATTGTAATAAATTTGATTTATTAATTGGACCTGCGTGTCCAGCCTTATTGTTGGTGGTTGGTGCTCAGAGCGCCAATTCTCGGTTGTATTTCTGTTAAATACTTCTATAAAACATTATTATTATGAATAATATATGCAGTTTCTATAATATAATCTAGCTTTCTATATGGTAAAGACGTAATGACCCTAGAATGATTAGTCATGATACAGTTGCAAAAGCGTCGCAAGGACATTGAGAAGTATCATGACATTGTCATTCTCAGACAGTTCCTGGTCAAGGTTTACACTACTTGGTCAGTATAGTAAACCCGTTGAGACCGGTCGGTACATGTCGTATACTAGAATATATGATTCCAATGGTTTCTCAATGAACCATTAGTCTTGGAGACTAGTATAGACGTGTAGGTGTTTATAGCGGATAAACACTGAACGACTCACCGAAGATTCTTAATGGATGGTACACCAGCGTCAAAAAAGAATCTTCTTGGGTTGAGTAGCACTTGTGATTCTTAGACTTGAGATGCCATTGTGGGCACATGAGACATCTTCTACACTTAGACGGTAGTCACGTCACCGATCCTTTAGATCAGACCTCCGCCTGTTCGTTGGGTGTAGATATATCCTCAGGGTGTCCTATGTGTATCAAGATAGGATCCGTCAGTTCTGTGTATCAGAGCATAGGTAGTCCATATGATTAGCAATCAGATAAAACCATGGGCCGTGGTAAAGTTTAGAAGCTAGTTCTAAACATTCTTTTGAGATTGCTAATAGAAAAGTCGACTGGATAATCCCGATAGAGATTTGGCGTTTACATCTATATCTCTGGGACTTATTCGGATACCTGTGACGGAGGAATTATACATTTGCCATGACCTCGATCTGTATGGTTCAGCGAGATTATCTGTGATCGTCATAATCTACGGGTGGATAGATTATGGACACGAAATTTGATTTCGTGACGGATATACCTGAATCTAGAGAGTCTCAATAATGAAACATACTCGTAGAGCACTAGAGCAACATTAATAAATAATATTGATTATTTACAAAGTCGTTTAAAGGTTAAACGCAAGATACGTGCTAAAGGGACCCGATAGTCATTTACTTAATTATTGTGTATTTATATTTAATACTTGATTAATTTAAATACACATTTATTAATAGTCAAAATGAGTTATTTGACTTATATCCTAAATGAATATATATATTTTTAATATTTAATGTAAATATTATACATATATTTAATATATTGTATTTGATTAATTAATTAATTGTTTAATTGTTAAATGATTAAATTAATTAAAATATAAATATCTTACATTAGGATATTTAAAGTAAATGATTATGTTGCCTTTGTTGACTTTATATAAATATCATTAAAGTGTTATTAGATATTTATGCAAGTTGTTAACATAATTTTGAAATGAAATTGAAATGAAAATTATTGATATATGTTTGTGAATTTCGGCCAAAGGCCATTTTGTGCACAAGTATATATTGTTTCATTTTTTCATTTCAAGATAACCTAATACACTTTACAAGAAACACCATTAAAGAAAACAAAGAAAGCAAGTGAAAGAGGAGAGAAAAGGAAAAACTTAAAGAAAAGCTTGGATTTGTAAGTTTTTCAAACTTACTATTAGAAAGGAATTTGTTCCTTAGGATCTAGGCAACATCTTGTGATGTTATTAAGTTATTCTTTTCATTATTTCTTGTGTTTTGATGATGGAAATTTGGTTGAAAGTGTTGAGCATGTGTAATGAAGAAAGCTTGTAACTATTGTAGTTATAAACATTCTTTTAAGGTTTTTGAAACCATGTTGCTAATATAGAGTTATTGACCCACTCTTAAATGACCTAGATTTGATCTTGAGTTGTTTCATTGTGTTGAGACTTGGATTGGATGGAAGAATGATGATTGAAGTAATTGATTTAATGTATTTGGTCTAATTTGTCCAATTTGTGAAAATTGAAAAATTAGGGTTTTGACCAATTCCAAATTTGGGGGGTTTCATATATGTTGAGGCATTTGGGTGATGATGCATGCAAAGTTTCATGTTGATTGATTTCATTTGGATGAGTTTTGAAGCATGAAATGACCAAATGGTCAAATTTGGCACCAAATGGTGCTCTCGGCTTTGTGAGGGATAATTGGGGATTTTGGTTGCTTTGTGTTTTGATGTTTTGAACATCATAAGTTCATCCTAGAAATGATTTAGAATCATTCAAAATTGATTGGATCAATTTCGGACTAAAATGGACAAAATACCATATAAGGGTATTTTGGTAATTTCACTTGAATATGATTCATTTGAAATTTTGTTTCATAATTTAATTATTGGGCAATTAAATAAATATGTTTATTTAATTAATCTAAGAAAAAGTTTTGAAATCTGAAAATCGGATTTTCACCGCTTCCGCTGCGTTACCGGATTCACCCCCTAAATAACCCCTACATTTATTACCTCCATATTCTTTGTATTCTCTTCTCATATATTCCCCTCAATGTTAATGAGGTTTCTTTAGAAGTGTAGTGTAACAGGTAGAAGAAATATTTGTGCTAGCGGGAGAGAGAAAATGAGAGATTTGATCTAGGATCATTGTGTAAAGTATCCATCCGCATATCATTATTATTTTATTATACGCGCTTTATTATATGTTTAGAATGCATGTTTAAGGGTGTATGATGATGAGACCTTAACAAAGATAATAAATTGGTTGCCAATTTACACTCGAAAAACCCTCGCAAAATATTAAGCGTCTTTCCTTCCATTGAGTGATTCTCACTCAAGATCCGAGACTGGCATTGGCTTGTTGGCCAAAGTCAAGGCCTTTGTCCGTCGAGGATGTGTTTGAATCACGAGAGCTTTGTTCCATATTGGTGTCTTGTCCAAGTTGTGGTTTGTTGGCCAAAGTCAAGACCACTTCTTGTCCATCGACATTGATTACGAAGCTTTCCATAGTCAATGGGTCGCGCTTAACTGGGATCACTAAGTTTGTTGTGCCAAAGCCAAGGCTTAGTTGGTTCAGAGGAAAAAGGTTAGGTAATACATTGGATGTATTGGCATATATAAGATATATGTTTCGGACTTGGATGTCCCCCTACCGGATCTAGGAATTGGATTGGATCCAATCGATCTTAGAGATCTACCTAGTTAATTATCATACAATTTGTTGGCCAAAGTCAAGATTGTTTGATATTTAACGGGATCCTAGCCCACTAGGAAATATGGTTTCCTGAGTACTCGACAGAGGGTTAGAGGCTTGCTGAAAAATAGTGGGAGGCAAGAATTGAATTTGCAATATTCGTTTAATTACTTGCCATACGCTCTCAAACAAATATCATTCGTCAAATATATTAAATGTTAGTTGGACTAATATTTAAATATTATTTTTAATAAATAGTTGGACTATATTCAAACTATTCATTTATAGTTGATTTTATAATTGATTATAGTAATCAATATAATGATTTTAATCTATTAAATTATAGTTGATTAAATATTGGACTATTGTAATCATTATATAAATAGTACCTAAATCGTTGATTAAATAGTTGGACTATTAAAATCAAGATAAAATTGAAAGATTGGCATTTAAAACATAATCCTAGGGAAAATGTGTTTAAATGATTTAATTTTCAAATTGGGAATAATTTCATGATGGTCCTGGAAACTAATAAGTTACTTTATTTGATAAAATAACATATTAGGCCTAAGCTCGGAGTTAGGCAAACAGTCGAGCATAATCTTTGAAGATTTATGTAATGATAACTTAAGTGCTTAATCCATTAAGCTTGCAAAGTAGACTCCTTAATTTCTTTATCAGAACTAAGGGTTAGATCCTTAAAGTATGATACTGAAATTGAAGGATCTTCAAAAATCTATCCTTGGAATCTTAGAAATACTAAATTGCAATTGATAACTCTTGGAGAGTTAATGACTTTTCTCAATGAGATAAAGTCAAACTTTGAAATTAGGCAAGTAGCGCAAGGCGCACCTTACTTTGATATTCTAGAAGTCCGGGCTTGGCCAAAGGCTACTGGAATGTGAAAAATGGCAAAGGCATAATCATTATAATCTTTTAGAAAGATAAAGGACATATCCCAAAATGTCTGCCTAAATGTGGCAAACGGGATCGCGGAAGCGTGACTGCCGTTTGGACAAAGCAGACACGAAGGAATTGAAGACGAGCAAGGCTCTGACTTCAAACATATTTGTCATAAATATATTCACTACTAGTATTAAAATTGGATTTTAGATACTTAGTGTGATATATATATACATATTGATGTTCAGAATCTGCTGTGAGCAGGATACTGACTTCAGTTGAGATTAATCTACGAATTGGAAACGGGACGAAAGTCGCTGTTTTAACCGTAGATACCTAATTTTAGGAACTACCCTTCGGGTGTGTACATAAATTTGGAAACTGTTATAATGTAACTAGTTTGACTAGAAACATTATCTTTATACAGTGTTTGACCCGCTGCGGGTGAACCTTTATATTCTAGAACACTAAAGTGTTTTATTATATAAAGATGATATTGAGATAAACACATTAAATGTGAATAACATAATTTATATTTTGAATATAAAATATCTCAAATATATAACATGAAAAACAAACAGCTCAAACTGATTTGATCAGAAGAAACATATTGTGGCATTGTTGTCTGGGACACAATAAAACAGGAATCGTATATCCACACTTTGAAGAGTGGATACTAGGACTGATTTGATCCTATTCAAATAAAGTCTACGAATCTAGTTTATTGGGCAAAGTGCCTAAAACACTATTTACTTGGTAAAAGTGTAAAAGCCACCTTTCTGTTAGCCCTATTTCATAGTGAAGCAAGTGGGCCCATGTCAAGCTAGGCTAGAGGTGGATATGAATATTTCGTGACCTTTACGGATGTGGCATCATCGCGTTATGGTTATGTGTTTCTTTGAAGACACACAATCAAAAACTTTTAAGTTTCGACACGAAAAAATAGACAAACAGATCGGCTATAGTATTAAACTGTCACTGTAAGACCGTAATGGAAAATACTTAAGCAATAAGTTTCTAGTATACTTGAAAGATTATAGTATTCTTTCAATGAGGACTCCTCCCGGAACACGTCAGTTTGACGGTGTGTCCGAAATGAGTAACCGAATTTTTTTGGACATGATAAGGTTAATCATGAGTCGCTCTGAGCTACCATTTCCTTCAACGGATAAGCTTTGACAGTGCATGATAAGTGTGGTTTATACCCACTTATTATGGCATTCTCAGCTTATTATTTTGTTATAATTCGAGATATTAATATGATTTATAATTTATTTTATGTTTTATTTATAGGAGCATTAATATATGGATCGGGGAATAATTGCACGTGTTTTGGGAACTTTCGGGAATACAGGACGAGTATGGGGGCTATAGGCGCCATCATGACCCCTTCAAGAATATCAAACCCAGCAAAAGGCCGAGTAATTGGCGCCATGGCGCCACTTGAACAAAAGAATTAGGTGCCATGGCGCCACTTGAAAAGAAAATAATGTGAGTGTGAATGTAAGGTGGGGGCCGCGCACCTTTGACAAACCTTAGAGAAAGAAAACAACAAATCCATGAAAGTGGGGCCAATTGTTGTTAAAAATAAATAAAGAATAAAAAGGCAAGAAGACCACGTGAAGGAGAGTTTGACTTGGAAAGAAATTAAGAGAAGAAAATGTACAGGCGCGCGCGGCGCCTTCCAGGCGCCAAAATCAATACATTTTCCAGAGAGTTAGGCGCCGCGGCGCCTTAAGTGGGAGCCGCGGCGCTGCGGGAGAAAAAATAAAACACGTTCCAGGAATTGTTTTTTTTAGGGTTTTTAATAATTCTAATGATACCCAAAGACTCCCAGACTCAACTATAAATATAACATTACATCCAACACTCAAGGGGAGGCTAATACAGAGGCTAATACAGAGCACAAAACACAGAAACACATATTTTTAGAGATCCAAGGAGAGGATTGAAGAGCGACAGGAGGAGATTAACCTGTGACATCCGAAAAGGAAGAGATTCAATTCGGGTTTTATCTTCTTATTTCTTTCTTAAAACTCTAATGATTTCCATTAGATTCGTGGCTTGATTATTTATTGTTTTATCTTTGTCATGAATTTACTCCTTAATTTTGGAGAGACGATTGTATTGATGCTTGAACCTTGTATTTGTTTATCAGTTTTGTAATGAAGTTTTATTAATTATTTATTTCTTTTGAGTTTAATGCTTGCTTGATTGCTGGCCACAATTTGAGATGATGAATGTTTAGAATCTATCACTCGAGAGAGGGGATTTTGAATAGTGCAGAACTTATTTAGAATAAGGTTCCATAATAATCTGTTTGATAGATTTCATATTAGATATTAACAAGAAAGAAACCAGATTTCTCATTCCTGAATATTTGGGATGCTAGGCATATGTTTGGATGATACCAAACTAAAACCCAAATTTGGATAAGTGCCAATTGTAGGTTATCCTAGGGAAACCATAAGTATAGTACTTATACAACTCACAAGAGAACAATTAGATTGTTGCTCGCCATGTGGTTTTCCAAAGAGGAATACTGATATGCAGTGGTAAGTGGGAGGATAGTATAACTCGATGAAAATCAGAGTGATACTGTTTCAGGCACCGAATCCTTAATGGAACACATATAGTTCATCAAGGATGAAAACTATAACATTAATCTTCAAATACACAAGAACCGCGTATGTCAGAGAGAGTCAGAAAACAACCTGGGGTATGGGTTTCTGATCTCACCTCATAAAGATGTCTATCTTATTGAGGTATACCAACTGACTACGTATGAGGAAGTGATACAAGGTATCGACTCCCTATTATGGCAAAGTGCCATGACATCCGAAATGGAATCCATGTATATCAACTATGTTTGGATACTAGTTGATGTACCGCAAGGCGTTATGTCTATTGGTACTATAAGTCTTCAAGGAAGACATACATGGATGGCAACATACCAACGTACAAAGCTAGGCTTGTAGCGGAAAGGTATCGTTATCAACATTGTGTTGATTACGATTCAACATTTTACATGTTGCCACGGTAAATCCATTTGGGAAATGCTTGCTAAAGCTGTGTGCTTCATTTATGAAATATGACAGCTTTACGGGAAAATCGCTTTCCTGAAAAGGAAAACTTTTGGAGGATGGTTACAACATCCTGTCGATTTTGTCGTACCATAACTAGCAAACAAGGTTTGCAGGTTATTCGATCCATGTTTGGATTGAAGCAAGCATAGGTTCTAGGAATTATCGTTTTGATGTAATCATAATGGTTTATGATTTAATTCAAAACGAAATGATTCTTGTGTATATAAGGAGGTTAGTGGAGCGTACTGACAGTAGATGTCCAATAAAATAATGATAATATGTCATTTCTTGGAAATAATATTCCCATAATAATAATCGGTGAAAGCTTGGCTTTCAAGAAAACTCTCCGAGAACTCGTACATTGAAAAATGTACGCGACCTGGTGTCTCATACACTTTGAGCATATGGATTCACAAACAGGCCAATCCAAGAGATAGTCACTGGATTGAAGTTAAGAACATACTTAGTATCTTAGAGAACTAAGGATGATGTCTTAGTCTATGGAGAAGGAGAACTTGAAGTGACTGGGATCACTGATGCAAGTTTCCTAAACCGATAAAAATGACTAAAAGTCGCAAACGGTACTATACAGTTTGAATAACGGTACAGTGAGCTGGAAATCTTCCAAGAAAGATATTGTAACCGTATAAACAATAAATGCGGGTTATTGTTGCAGCTGAGGCGGCAATAGAAGCATTCTGGGTTGATACAAAAATCTAATTAGATTAGATATAATTATGTTAGCAGCTGAGCTAGGCGTCAGCGCAGGCTAAGGAATTAATGGTCTCATCAACGATCCAGATACATACTTCGATAGTCATCTGATTCGTTCGGATCATACATCATGGCGATGTGATGATCGAATAAATCGCATCAAATGATAATCATGTAAATCCGCAGACTGAAGCCTTTTCTCAGCAGTTTGAGCCAACCGTACATAGTTCGGGTGTTAGACACTCGAGTGACTGCCTATAGGCCATGTGGGAGATTGTTGGACAATTTTGACCCATAGCGTCACTATTTGTACAGATCATGGTGTTGTTGTACAAATTAACTATGTGACAAATGAGATTGCACTCTTATCATTTGTGATTAGATCACCAAGATATATAAATGATAGAAGGTCCCTGTGATTTGTTCCTGGATTGAGAATGATATGAGACAGTATCAATCCACGAAGGATAAATCATTAAATATCCCTAGTCAGAGCATTATCGAGATTGGACATCGATGAATGCGTAAAAGACTAGTATTACACTTGTGCGCGTTGTGAGGGCACAACGGCATAGTTCTCATATATTTGGGTATAGGATACTCATGCAAATGTAATAGGAGGTTCTGTTTCACCGATGGTACGGGAAACAGCTTCGCTCTGGATAGACCCCCTCGGATTTCCATTGGTAGTATGACTATGTGTCTATGGAAGTTTGAAATCAGGGTAGGTGTATTTGGTCTTAACCTAAGACCTGCACCGATAATGCTTGCGACAATCAATATACTTTGGTTGCGGTCGTCCAGGGCTTTAACAGGTTCTGTGTACGCCAATGCTGGGTATATTGAGAATCGTAGTGTGTTGGGTGTGATGTCAAGACGGAAGTGTCACTCCAGTCATATGAAGATGATGATCGCGCAGGGATACAGAACTGGTTCTCTAAAAAGGTTGCAACCGTCGGGATAATATGACTTGGTCATGATTATCCGATAATAAAGAGGCTAGTTGCTTGTCATCCGATATATGCTTCGTACGGGGCAGACATTGTACCAGCCCCAGGCCTTGCATGTGATCATCCGATACTGGACAGAAATACGCAATACTACGTATACTACGCCCGGTATAGATCCTTTATTCCTGTAAGGATATTTCCGGAGAATTAGGTAGGCATGGCGCTTTGCTAGAGGGCAACCTTGTCTTGTAAATCGGTATAAACGTGGTACAAGGTACTTACGTGTTCGGATAGTCCGACGACCGAAATTACTGCCAACGTATCCGGGGATCTCATGGGTCGCTTCCCAAAGATTCACCGATGACGTATGACTCGCACTTTAATTAATCTGGGATTAATAAGATGAGAGAGAAAATTAATCTGGGATTAATTGCGGAGATATTTTATCTGGGATAAAATATCATTTAAAGAGAGATAACGATTAATTTGGAATTAATCGACAAATTAATATATTGGATATATTAAACGAAATTGGATTTCGACGCGGAATTAAAATTAGATTTTAATTTGGGCGAACGAATTGATTTAGAATTAATTCGTTAGCGACATGAATAGTGACTTTGCTAGGCGTAATCATTTAATTGCATCGCAACGGAAAATTCATTAATTTGGAATTAGCGAACCCGAGCCCGGGTTTATTGCGAGCGCATTCGCATTTTCAATTCGAGTGCGACACGCAAGTCAAATCAAGCGTCAAATCGCTAGTCGTATCTAGCGTCACATCAAGCGTCAAATCATGTCACTTTAAGTGATGTGACAATTTGATTGATTGATTGATAGATGTGACTTGATGGGAGTTGCTGGATGAGTGTTTAACACTCAATTGTGTTGTTTGAAAGACATATACAAATATTTTAATATTTGGTATTTGATTTTCAAATTTTTGGTATATGTTTTTAGAAAACAAATACACAAAATCACTTTACACTTTTCAACTCTCTCTCTCTCTTTCCTCACTTCTTCTACACGCCCATGGAGGGCTTTTCTTGTTCTGTTTTTTCACTGAAAAACCGTGACCAGTGAAGGGGAAGCAAGTGCGATTTTGTGGCAAAATCAAGAGTGCTAGCACACTCCGGGATCATGCGTAGGTGATAGGGAAGTCCACCCATGAGCCGGGAACCATTCGACGAAGCTTGGAGCTTGACGAAGGACCTCCAATGGCCGAAAATGATGAGCAAAATGCAGCCCTCTACCGCACAAACCAGTGAGCAGATTTTCAGTTTTTTGTTGCCTCAAGCGTCGCTCAACCGATCGATGTAAGTATTCTGCAACTTCATCGTTGTTATTCACACATGTCCATGCTTGTTTATGATCTTGGGACCTTAGCTAAGACCAACAGGAAAGACTTTCTCTATATAGGTAAGGTTTTCCAAGCCCTGAAAACCTTTAAAACACGTCCAATATAAGCCAAATATGCATAGGCATTCAAACCCAATTCAAACACGTGACTAACATGCATTTTGCCGCAAACACGTTCGAACGTCCTATCAAACGCACCTTGAACGCGAGCTATCTGGTTCATTTAATTCGCACGGGTTGAAAAAAGAAACATGCACGAGTAGCCTCTGCCAACTTTCGTTTGAACGGACTAATGAATGTGACACAAACGAACTTCTTTCGAACTTCAGAATGAACCCAACTCAAACGTGAGCTCTGATATCTTCATCCAATTTCTTCCAAATTCGCACCCAATTACTCTAAGACCTTCTAAACTCATTACAACTCAATTGAATTTGGTTTGTTATGGAATTTGCCAATACACAAGCTGAACAAACTCCCCATTTGACATTCAGTGACAAAACCACCTAATACAAATATTATGGGAATAGATACAAAGATAAAATAGCCAACTATCAACCATTAAGACAGAGACTCATTACAATATAACTCGATGTAAAACCTATCATCCAATAGACTTGAAGTCAATAAAGATACTGAAGTTATCGATATGTTTTCCTAAACAACCACAAATAATATACCCATGAAAAGAATAGGAAAAAGCAGAAAAGATTAGAAAATGGAGAACCATAAATGATGCACATATATAAACTATATAAAGAAGCACACATCATTATAAAAACATAAAAGAACATTCTCTACCTTTTGTTACGAAATGACAATGGGTAAGAACAATAAACATTAAACTACTACACACAGAAAACCATGCAGTAATAGCAACAAGAATACACAATATTCTTCCCTTCACTAAAATCATATCTCAGTTCAGATAAAGAAATACATAGGAAGAATAGCATACAAAACATGAAAGATGCAATGCTAATTGAAATACTAGATGCAATGACATGAAATAAAAAAACTTAAACACAACATGAAATTAAAAGCATGAGAAAATAATTACGCAAAACAATATTCCAAGCAATTACAATTATTCTCAGTTAAAATTCAACTGATTATGACATGAGATAATATGAAACATGTTCATTCATGCTCAAGAACACATGTATGAATGTGACTTAAACAGCAAAACATAACAAACACTTGTGTGAAGAAATAAGTGCATAAAAAGTCAAAGCTTAAGATCTTATTTTATAAACGGGATTGAGCTAAAGAAATCATATATCATGAAATAACAAGTCCACATAATAGTTTTTCAAACCCATGACTACAAGGACTTGAAAATGAGCAACATTGAATGTAATTATTTCCCCATAAATTTGAGCTCAAAAAGAAAAAAAAATTTGTGAAGGGTTTTTGCCTTTATCTTTCAATTTAGCACATTGGCTCTTTTTGAGTACTTTAATTGTAGTACTTAAGACTCGTTTAAAATTTATTTTCTTGAAGGGGGATAATCATCAAGTCAAAGGTCACACTATTTAGTGATATAAGTATGACAAAGATTAGACTGTCAATCTAAAAACTCATATATGCGACCAAACCTCGAAATCCATAAAATCTTGTATGTGAGATGCAAGCATAAGACATACTAAGAGTTTTTTTATCACGCACACTTATGCACACAAACCATTAAGGAAAAATAACATATCACACATGCCACTATATTGGTGTGGATTTCCTCAGCTCACGTGTTAATTTTATATGTTATAGTATTCAGATGAGTTCAGTAGTTTCAGATTCCGGACATATATTTCAATAATTTAATTTCATGTTTTCAGTACACAATAACTGTTTTCAGACCATAAGTGTGTTTTTCTAAGTTTGCATATCATGTTTTCAGATAATCACTCACAGTTCACGTAGTTTAGAATTTCAATTAGAGCACGTAGATTCAATTAGGCATGTTAGGCTCGGGTATGCATGTTCAGTTCTCGTAGATCCAAAATTAATTTCAATTTAGATAGATTCAAGCTAAGTCATGTATGATTAAGTCAACATCAGATGTCAATAGTCAGATCACGTATGTTCAAACCCCATCAACATATTAGGATTTTAGTAATCATCTTTCAGTTCCTGTAGCTCATAATAGATCATGTAGATCTAGGTAAGCATACAAAATTTAGGCCATGACAGAAAGCATATCATATAGTTCATGTCAGGTTTAGCATAGCAATTCAGGATCGTCAAGTTTAGGCTCAATTGTATTCCAATTGCCAGTTCCCAGCTATGATCAATTTCAGATCCTCAGGTCATGTCTCCTCAATCATGTTAATGTTAAAACATATAGTAGACATATTAGACAGGTCCAGTCATGTATATTAGTTAGTATTCAGATTCAACCCATGCTTTTATAGTTCGGGTAGAAAGATATAGCTCATGCATTTCAGTTTAGAATTCTTGTCCAGTTTATGCATATTTATTTCAGTTTCAGTTTAGTATTTAGGCCCAGTTCATGCCCCCTCAGTTCAGATACCCAAGATTAGCTCATGTAGGTTCAGTTTAGGCATTCAGCATCCAGTTATATACGTTCAGTCTAGTATTCAGGTTCAGCACATACATGTCCAGGTCAGACATATAGGTTCAGATCATCTAGTTTCAGATTGGATCAACATGTCAATAGGTTAGAGGTTATGTTTTTAGGCCATGTTAGGATGCATGTCAAGCGTCTCATGTTAGTTTATGACATGTTAGCCAGTTAGGTTTTAGAGCATGTAGCCCAGAACATATCACGTTATCAACTCAGAAGCGTCTCCCGTTCAAGTAATTTCAGAACAATTCATGTAGAGTTTAGTCAGCATACAATATATAGATCATGTCAATATCAGGTTATCTCGCTCCAAGATAGGTCCAGAATAATAGTTTTGATCATTATGTCCATCTTCAGTTCCCACGTCATGTATGATTCTAGTCAAGTTCAGTCCCAATTTTTGTGCCAAATTTTTAGTGTCAGCCATGTCATAGATTTTTTCCATATCATTTTATTGATACCATATTTATTATTGCCTTACTATTTTGAGCCCCAATTTTTTATGCTTTGCTACAATGTTTTATTGGCCTTCTAACATTCACTCATCAAGTCTCTCTAGAGATCTGACCCACCCCCTGTTTTGAGTATAGGTTTCAAGATCCCGCATTTGGAGGACCAACTGTGGGGAAGACATGAGACCCAGCGACAGTCATTACACCCCACGGTCATCAAGTCAAATTTGATCCCAGTAGTTATTGTCATGTCAGGCCATAAGGCCTTCTATGTGTTTATGTAATGTTTATTTAATATATATGATATTTAATATATATACACAAGATATGCTAAAGTACAGTTTTGAAGTCACTTGGTGAATAAGTCATTCAGTGTATGTTAGGGGTTCGAGTGATGTTTAGGCCATCTTTGCCCATCACATTCTCAAATTTCCCGAGGTGTGACTAATCGATATCAAAACAAAGGTTTAACTGTAATGACTGATGCAGCTCCGTCGACTTCACGTAAGTCCTCTTACTCAATTTTATATTATCATATGCATTTCATGTGATAGTGGATATTACTATCATGACAATTATGACATCATTCAATGTAACTGATAGTGAATAATAACTTATTTGCATAGTTTGCATACAGGTCAAGATTCGGGGACAAATCCCATTTTAAGTGGGGGTGAATGTAAAACCCTAATCAGACATAGCATGCCTAGTATAGTAGAATATTATGTATAACATGTTAGTATTCCTAAAATTATGTATAAATAGGTTTCGTATTCTAGAAATCCCGACCGGAGACTCGGGAATCAATTTTCAGCTTCAATCCCTACTTTTTAGCTTAAAATAGTTAAAAGCCTACTTTCAGTGTTTTAGCCATAACATTTTCATACCATGTCCGATTTTAGTGATCTTTACTCTGTCGGAAAGCTTAGAGCAAGACCTATAATTTTTATGTTGATCATTTTTCAAACGTTATACCAAAATTAGGTCAAAAATACAAGTTTATACAAAATGAATAGTGAAATCTGAGAATAGAACAAGAAAAATTAAGCATTTGTATTTCCTTTGAAATGGCCATTTTTCCCGACTTATAATTGATATAAATAAATCTATCATCTTCCTCTCCTTCCCAAGATTTTTCAAGAATCCAAAACAGCCCTTGATTTTTCTCATCTCATTTCACGCTCGGTCATGGTGTTTTCCATTTTCTTTTGCAAATTTGAGTAAAATCAAGACAAGTAATCTTTAATTCTCGTTTCCCTCGTCTATGTACATATTTTGAGCATGAATTTATCTCCCCCATAACCAAACTCAAGAACCCTAGTCATGAGCACAATTAGTTTCTTAGTTCGAGTATGCTAATCATACTTGAACACGGGTTCAGTTAGTCACCCTGCATGAATCAATCCAGCAGCACTCAGGCACGCTAACAGCGGACGTCAGGCAGTGAGTGGATGCTTCTCCTTTCTCCTTTTCTTCATGACTTTCAGCTACCTCTACTTTATTAATTCTATCTTCAATTATATTTCCAATACATATGTTTATTTATGTTCTCAGTTTATTGATTTCTACTTATGTCTCCAGTTTGCCATTTTAATCCATGTTGTTTGATTATATCTTTTTCTTCGATATCAGTATACGTTCATGCCCTCGACTTATATTTTTTAGTTTCAGGACTTAGCATTGGAATTCAACTCATGTATCCAAGTTATAGATCCCGGTTTCATGTTAGTCAGATATTCAGTTACTTTTGTCCATGACTTCAGTATATAATAGTTCATTCTTCTTAAATTCTCAGTTTAAGTGTAGCTCTTAAGTTCATGTATTTAGCATGTCGGATTTCACGTTTAGGATTCAGTTTAGCCATGATCTTATAGTTCAGTTCACGACATAGGTTTCAGATCAGGTCATATGATTTCAGCTCAAGTATCCATGTCAGCTCAGGTTTACAGGTTAGCCAGGTCAGACTTAGGTTTGTCAAATAATGCATGTTAAGATTTCATGATATGTTTTCAGATTCTATGTTTATGAAATAGGTTTTCAGAAATGACTTCATGAAATTCAGGCCACATTTTAGCTAATGGTTTATCAGTATATATATGGTTTCACGAAAACACAGATTATATTTTAGAGATGATTTTAAACATGATTCATGGTTTTCACACCACCAGACTAGGGCCGCCCCCTCAGCTTTAGCTTCCTAGGTTTGCTCAGATAACCTTAGGGCACTGATCACCCCCATAGGCTCAGCAGTTTTTATTTCAGTACCCTCAGCTTATGCGGTGCTACGTCCCGCTAAACAGAGTCTCAGCTGCCACAGGGCACTATGCTGGTGTGGATTTCCTCAGCTCATGTGTTTAATTTTATAAGTTATAATTTTCAGATGAGTTTAGTGGTTTCAGAATCAGGACACATGTTCAATAATTTAGTTTCATGTTTTCAGTATATAATAACTTTTTTTAGACCATAAATGTGTTTTCAAAGTTTAAATATCATGTGTTTAGATAATCACCCACAGTTCATATAGTTTAGTATTTCAGTTAGAGCATATAGATTCAATTAGGCATGTTAGGCTCAAGTATGCATATTCTGTTCATGTATATCCATAATTAAGTTCATTTTAGATAGCTTCAAGCTCAGTCATGTAGGATAAAGTCAACATCAGATCTCAGTATTCAAACCATGTATGTTCACACCCTGTCAGTAGATTAGGTTTTCAGTAATCATCTTTCGATTTTGTTAGCTCAGAATAGATCATACAGATCCAGGTAAGCATACAACATTTAGGCCATGACAGAAAGCATATCATATAGTTCATGTCAGTTCCAATTTAGGTTTAGCACAATAGTTCAGGATTGTCAAGTTATACTTAGTCATGTCTTCTCAAGCATGTTCATGTTAAATCATGTAGTAGACAAATTAGATAGGTCTAGCCATGCATGTTAGTTAGTATTCTGATTCAACTCATGCATTTGAAATTCAGATAGAGAGATGTAGCTCATGCATTTCAGTTTAGAATTCATGTCCAATATATGCATATTTATTTCAGCTTGATTTTAGCTTTTAGGCCCAGATCATGCATGTTTAGCTTAGTATTCGGAGCCAATTCATGCCCATTTTAGTGATCATGTAGGTTCATTTTAGGAATTCAGCATCTAGTCATGTATGTTCAGTCTAGCTTCAGGTTCATCATGTGCATTTCCAGGTCAGGCTTATAGGTTCAGATCAGATACTTTTAGTCAAATCAGCATGTCACTAGGTTACAGGTTATGTTCTTAGGCCACATCTCAAATTAGTTCAGGACATGTTAGCTAGTCAGGTTCCAGTGTCAGTTTTCAGAGCATGTAGCCTATAACAGATCACGTTACAACTCAGGTACTCAGTGGTCAGTCTCTAGTTCAAGTAATTTCAGAAACGTTCATGCAGAGTTAGGTCAGCATACATCATATATCATGTCAGTCTCAGGTCATGTTAGCTCCAGGACAGGTCCAGAGTAGTAGTTTCGATCATCATGTCCAGCTTCAGTCCCCACGTCACGTTAGATTTCAGTCATGTTCAGTCCCAATTTCCATGCCATATTTTTATTGTCAGCCATGTTATAGATTTCTTCTAGCTTCTTTTATTGATATCATATTTATTGTTGCCTTGCTGTTTTCAGCATCAGTTTTTTATGTTTTGCTGTAGCGTTTTATTGACCCTCTTGCATTCACTCACCGGGTCTCTTTAGAGATCTGACCCACCCTCAGTTTTGAATGCAAGTTTCAGGATCCCGTATGTGGAGGACCATTTGTGGAGAGGACAGGAGACCCTGCGGCAGGCACTACACCCCACGGTCATCATGTCAGAGTCGGGCCTAATAGTTATTGTCAAGTTAGACCGTAAGGACTTGTATGGGTTTATGTAGTGTTTAGTTTGTATATGAAATTTTATATATATGTAGATTTGTGTTCATGGTATATATATACACACACACACGAGATATGCTAAAGTATAATTTTTTAATCGGTAAGTGAGTAACTCATTCAGTGTATGTCAGGGGGTTGGGTGATGACTAGGCCACTTCTGTCCATCACATGCCCAAATCTACCGGAGTGTGACATTTTTCATCTTAGCTAGGATCCTCTTCAGAGTTTTGCTAGCGGCCTCTACTGCCCTGTTTGTTTATGGTCTATACAATGATGACTTGTAGTGCCCAATCCTATACTGCTATAACATGACATTGGTTTCTCCTTGAAATTACACCTCATTATCTATCACCACATGATGCTACATCTGTTTGGCTGTGACATTACGGAAGAATTCAGTTTTTGCCCATTTAGAGAGGTAGTCTGCAACAACTACTATGAATCGATGTCCATTAGATGCTTGAGATTTGATTTCATCAATCATATCGATACCCCATGTTGAGAATAGCCAACATTCTGACAACCCATGTAACTTCGTTGGCATGGGTTGATAGTCATTGCAATTTTTTAGCAGTTCCACACAATCTGTCTCCATGTTCAGCCAGTAAAACCCTTGTATCATGATTTTTCTAGATAAATTGAGCCCACTCATATGTGGCCCACACTCTTGCGTGGACTTCTTCCATCACCTTCTTGGTTTCCTTTTCTTTTAGGCATTTCAATTGTACTCCATTGGACTACTGCTTATACAAGTCTACATTCAAACTGACGAATTAAGAGGCTAACTTTTGGATGGCTAACCTGTCTTTTCTACCCGCTTATTCTAGAAATTATTCACAATCCAAAATTTCTAGATTTCTTAGTACCATTGCTTTCAATCTCCTCCTTTAATCTCCATGACTCTTCCCACTTCATCGATGGGTTTGTTTGCCATAGTTAATATTAAAAGTCTCATGGTTATTTTTTTTCCAGATTCTCCCGTGTGGAAGCTAGAGTGGTCAAGGCATCTGCCATTTGGTATTCTATATTAAAGTCTTGAGGTAGGATAAATACAGCCTTAACTTTTATTCCTTTAGCTTCCAATCCTCGCGTATCTGGCAAATTATCAACAATGAACCTCCAACAACTTCTACATCTTCAACCCCAAGGCTATCAATGCTTCTAATCTGAATGTGAATGCCTCGTATTCAGCCATGTTGTTGGTGGCTGCGTAGGTTAACCTCCTAGCCATGGGCAACATTTCACAATTCGGGGTTACCAATATTACTGTGATGCATGTTCCCTTGTAATTTATAGCTCCGTCAAAGTACATCTTCCTGTCTTTGATAGCTATTGCTTTTACTTCCTCGTCTACAAACTCAAATTCATACTTATTTCCTTCAATAGGTTGTTGTGCTAATAATTCAGCTATAACGGGTCCTTTAATTAATTTTTTAGTGATGTACTCTATATCAAACTCGGTCAACAACACCAACCATATTCCTTACCTTCTAACCATGGAGGGTGCTGATTGGAGATACCTCAAAGGGTTTTCTTTAGTGACTACTTGTATCTTATTGGATTAGAAATAATGTAGCAATTATCTAAAGGTCATACTACTGCCAAACAAATCTTTTCTTTTTCTTGGTAGCGCATAATATAGGGTCACAACTTTTTACTAAGAAAATAGATTGCTTATTCTACCCCTATATCATCATATTGTACCAACATCACCCCAACGATTCGGGTTCAACTGTTAGTTATAAGATAAGGGGTTTTACAGGCCTCAGAGGTCTCAAGACTGGTGGATTGGTCAAATATCTCCTAACGTTTTCAAAGGCCTCTTGGCATTGCTCATTCCACTCCACGAGCTGATCTTTCCTGAGTAGCTTGAAGATCGGTTCACATGCTGAAGTTAGCTTGGTGATGAATCGACTGATGTACTGTATCTTTCGTAAAAAAAAAAAAAAACTTTTATTTCCTTTTCTGTCTTAGGTTAGGGCATCTCTTTTATCACCTTGACCTTTCCTGGATCCACTTCTATTCCTCGGTGCCTACCGTATGTCCTAATAAATTTCCGAACGTAACCCCGAATACACACTTCTTAGGGTTGAGCCTGAGTTGTATCCATTTACTCTTTGAAGGAATTTCTCGAATGTAGAAAAATGTCTTTCTAGAGTTTCGGACTTGAACATCATGTCATCCATGTATACCTTGACTTCCTTATACATCAGGTAATGGAATAAAGTATTGGCTATCTTCTAATAAGTAGTTCATTCATTCTTCAGTCCAAATGACATTACTTTGTAACAATAGGATCTGTACTCTATGATGAAACCCATTTTATACTTATCTTCTTTTTCTATGAATGTTTAATTGTACTTAGAAAATCCATTTACAAATGAATAAATGGCTGATAATGTTGTCATTTCCATTAGAACATCTATTTGCGGTAGAGGAATGTCGTCTTTCAGGCTGGATTTGTTGAGGTCTCTATAGCTCATGTTTGGGTATGTCGGTATTATGTGTTGTGCTATGCTTCTGTCCGCTCCCGGTATATCTTCATAGGACCAGGCAAATACTTTTGCATATTTTTTAACACGTTCTCTTATTCTTTCCTCTCTTCAGGGTAACCTCACTTGCAATTAGTATATTTTTTAAGTTCGCACATGAACCAAGGTTAAGTGCTTATGTTTTAGTATAATTACTGTCAAATATGTTCGTGTCATGCATGTTATGATGTATGCCAAAAGAAGAAAAATCAAACAAGTAAGCAAAATTAGTCATCTTATTAATTTTTAATGCAAGATTACAATTAAAAAGTTTTCATAGTCTTCCTTTAGTTCGATTGCAGTAGAGTCTTCTAGTGTCAGGTCTTCCAACTTGAACAACTCTTTTTCCCATGCTGCTTCTGGCTCATTCTTTAGTCTTAATCTTTTGCCCTTTTATTCATTCTTTATTATTATTATCAAATTCCCTTCCTATTCCACCACATCAGCGAAGATTTCGAAGCCTGACATAGTGACGTCGTTGACTTCGCATGGTTCTGAAGCCCCTTGATATTTTATATTCAGAAATAGTCCTCTAATTTATTTCTTTTCACTTCTCTTATGCCTTTTCTTTGTCTGATGAGTATCTCAACCCCTTTCTAGATGTCTGCCTTTTGAAATCAGGTAACGTTCTCACGCCTTGGCCCTGTGCCTCTAGTCTAGTGTCAGGCTTGTAATTCATCCTCTCCATGATTCCAACCACCTTAGGATCTACCCATTCTTCAAGAATCGTTGCCACTTAGAGCATTGTAAATGGTTGTACGTCTAAGGTGGCAACAACATTGCCTGCCTCGGCCCCAATGGTGATGGTTTCCTCGCCATATGAGAACTTGATCATTTGATGCAGTGTTGATGGCAACCCTCCATGTTTATGGAACTAAAGCTTTCTTAAGAGCAAAGTGAAGGTAAATGGGATGTTGATCACTATGATCTCGACCTCGTCTTCAATATGACTCACCTTGATTGTGGTCGTGAAAGTGCCTAAGTCTCTTCTACTCTATGTTTACTATCATCATAGGCATAGATTGTCTTATCCAAAACGAATCATCTCTTCCACTTGGATGCCTAATCTGGATAAAATCCTTAGCGAGCAAACATTAATAGAGGATCTGTCATCCACCATCACACACGAGGTCATCTTACCTCCAACTTCAACTTTGATGAACAGTGGGTGGTTGTGGTTTCTTCCTTCCAATGGGAGTTCTTCCACTGTGTCATCTTCTCATTTTTCTTCCTTCTTCTTTTTCCCTCATTCTTTTATCCTTTCGTTTTGTTTAGTAGCGTCATTGCAGAGTCTGCAGCTCCTAATCATTCCTTTAACTTCCTATCATCGTTGCTAACTCTAGTCTAGATTTTGTTGGTGTTCTCCAAGTCACAAAGCGACACATCTATCTCCATTTCTGTGATGTATTGGTTTTGGAAGGCTTCAGGTAAGGTTCTCCAATCATCCTTTATCTTTTTATCAAGATTGTCGTACCATACCACTAGTTCTCCTTCTAGTGACATCACAAACATTTTCAGTACTTAGCACTGGGATATTCCAGTTGAACACATCACAAAAAATACTACCTTAAGTGAACTTTCGGATCTCCTTTCCTGATGAACTTTGCCATTTCGGGCATCCTAAACTGGGTGGGTAGCTGCTCCTTAAAAGCCATAGAACTATAGTACAGTAAGTTTTTGTGCTTACCCTTCATTTCCTGAGTCACCAAATTCATTTGTTCCTTTAACCTTTACAACCTAACCTCGCCTAAGACTTGGCCAATTTTCCCGCAATATATTTTGGTATGTCTTCTTCATTGTCTGAGACTATGCCTCCCTTAATCCTACTCTCAGGGTCCTCATGCCTCATCTCGCTAGTCTCGGCCCCCGCTATCTGAATTTTGGCTTGATTGGCCTTGGCAATGATTAGGGTCTGCAATTGTTCTGCCATCTTGTTCACGGTGGCTTTTAGTTGGTCTTTTTGTGAACTGTCATTGCTGGCCATTTTTGTGCTTGCCAGCTGCATCTTGACTAATATTCCTTTCTCTCTAACCCAATGATCCAATATAATGGCTATAATCACAAAGGGTTAGCATAATGCATGAGATGCATGAATGCATGTATGGGGGTACACGAGCTCGTTCTCTAACATTGGCTAATTTGATTATTATCAATCCTTAAGAGACAAATGCCACTCATTTTTATAATATAAGTAAGATTATTTTATATTCTCATATTAGGAGTTTCACCATTTACCCTAGCGGAATAGAATTAGCGACTCATGCTTTAAATAAAAACACACATAATTTTATTAGAAAAGAGAAAGAAATAATAAAAAATCCTTAAAAATAAAACACACAAGAGATATGACCCTTCACAAATTCTCAAAGAGAGAAATATATGAAGGAAACTGAAGATTGAGGTGTTAAACTTCTCCTATTTATAGGTAATGCTAAGCACCCATTGCAAACACGAATGACCAATTTACAATGGCCAAATGGCAATTTACAAACACAAAGGCCAATTTACATAGGCCAAATGGCCATTTACAAACACAAATGCCAATTTACAAAGGCCAAATTACCATTTACAAACACAAAAGGAAAAATTTTATATCTTTTTTCCCGTTGAGCATCCAAAGTAATATTTTACCTTGAAAACCGCGTAACTAAAGCTCTTGTAAAGAGAAATATTGTAGATATTTGAGTCCGCCTTCATATATAACTGGAATTGCCTCAATCCGATATCGGGGTAAAAATTTATGGCCGAAATACGAAAATTACACAAATCTGGAATTTTCGAAATTGTATACTGCTAGAATGCCCTTTCAAGTTTCTAGCCTCCAAAATCCAAATATCACGTCCATTTTTCTAGTTATGCATACAAAGTATTATTTAACCTACGTAAGAAATAAAAATCACAATAAAACATAAATTTAATTATTATTTCACAAATGTGCTAATTTAAGGTGATTAATGAAACTACAAATGTAAATGATTAATTTTCTTTTTAATAAATGTATAATTTTTAGTGTTTATCACACCCCCAGCTAGCTTATTACTAGTCCTTAGTAATTTAAGCGAAAACTAAAAATTCTTATCCAAGTTAATAATTTTTTTATTTCTTTCTAAATTATCAAATAAGCAAATTCTCTTTTACTGTTTACACTTCTTCCATACACACGTAAGACAAAGTACTAATCAATTCATTATGCCCACCATATTCACAGGTCTTATTGAAAA
Organism: Zanthoxylum bungeanum; assembly: GCA_019454045.1. NCBI lineage: Eukaryota > Viridiplantae > Streptophyta > Magnoliopsida > Sapindales > Rutaceae > Zanthoxylum > Zanthoxylum bungeanum. The sequence goes on along the minus strand of SKCR01027657.1, from coordinate 124,835 downwards.
TAGAGTAATATTTTTGTCCTAAAATTATATAAGAGTTGCCACCTTTTGGCAATGGGAGTTTATTTATAAATACAAAAATAATTTTATCATTATTTTTTGTGGATAATACATCTTCAATCCTTGTAACTAGTTTTGGGTAAGTGACTTACAAACCAGTTGGATTTATGGCACTAGGTGTTAAGATGCCCCTACAGACTTAATTGATCGGATCTCAGATGTCAAAAAGAAAAAGTGTACGATTTCCTTAAGCTTTCTCTTTAACTCATGTAACGGGTTTTTGGCCAGTGACTCCCATACCAGTTGGCCTTAGGGCACTAACTATTAAAACACCCATACAGACTTAATTGCTTGAGTCAGAGAGGCTAAGTAATCGAAATTATTCACACTTTTTTTTTACAAATTTAAGCTCTACCGTTTTATGAGAACAATCACTGTTTGTTGAGGTAAGATGTCCAGTTACTAAGTAAAAGCTTGATTATTATTATTATCATTTTTTAAAACTAACTCAAGCCCTGTCATTTTATGTGAACAGTCATTGTTTGTTGAGGCAAGATGTTCGGTTACTAAGTAAAATCTTAGTAAGTTTTTTTCTTTTTTATTTTTATTTTTTGAATATAAACACAAATTTCACTATCTATAGGCGTTATCTTTAACAAACCAGAGAATATAATATTATAAAATTTTCTCTTACAACCCACGATCATATGTTACCGTGTATGTTGATAATACATGTCAAATGAGTATATGGAAATTAAACTTAATCAATATTACAGAGAATTCAAAAATTTGAATGATTCAAATAACTTGCTACGAATTACATTGAGATGCATCTCAGGAACGAAAACTCCTTATGGTTAGTCAAAACAAATTTTTTGGTTTGTGTGTAGTTTTGTTTTTGAAAAATCACAAAATAAAATCAACATAAAAATATATTTTTCTTTACAAGAAAAATAACAACAAAACAAAACAGCATAATTTTTTTTAAATAAATAACAAAAATAAAAATATTTTTTTCACAAATAGGAAAACACAAAAATGATATGAAAACACAAAAATGATAAAACAAAAAAATGAAAACTATCTAGTCAACTATCTCCTCCTCCAACCAAATTGAGACATTGTCCCCAATGTGTGAAGAAGAAGAAGTAAAGTTTATAAGACATCACCTGGTTAGTGTGGAAAAGACAAATGACTCAACTACACTACTATTTAACCCCAAAAAAATTACATATTAAGATTCAAGTCCACTCTACGCTTCTTACCATGATCGTTATCTGACCAGTCCAACATGGAAAGAATTGGGTCAATTTTTGGTTCATAGGCTAACAGTTGTTCGATTTATTCACTAATTTTCCTGCAGTAAGAACAATATCTTTTTCCTAGTTTTGAAATGAACCCGAGTCTTTTAGCATCCTCCAGAGATACTAAAATAAAATCGAAAAAATAATCTACATTAAGTAGTCCAATGGGTTTTCGGTGAATGTTTAAATTTGCTCATGAGGCAAATGTAAATATTTCTTCCAATGTGTCCAGCCCACCTGGTAAAGCAATAAAAGCATCAGCATGATTAATCATTTTAGTGAGTATTTCAGACATACTCAAGATAATATATTCTTCTCCATTTGATTTTCCGATAAGATTTTCGTCTGCCAAAGTTTTTTAGGTGATTCCTAAAACTTGACTGCCTCCTTCTTTCACGGCCTTTGAAACACATCCATCAATCCAAGATTTCCACCGCCATATACTAAATGCATGTTTCTTTCTACCATAACTCTACCTAATTCTTTTACGGCCTCGACAAATTTTGGTTTAGTACCAAAGCTAGATCCAAAAAATACACAGATATTAGTGACTCGTCGTCTTGAAGTTTTTTCAATTTTTGTTCTATCTCTTATTTCGAAGTGTCGAAAAATAAAATAACAAGCTGTATTTATGGATCCTAAAAAAATGAGTAATAAAAGCACTAGTACCTGCAAAATAATAATTTTCAGATGAACAATAAAATAGATCGTGAAAGTCAAAAAGTTTATATACTATCGGTAAAATTAAAGTAAATGAAATCAAAATAGTAATTTAAAGTAAAGGGAATCAAAGCTATAAATTGAAACAATATGTACTGGTAGTTGTGATTATGGCTCACATCTTCCTTTGATTTTACATCCAATAACGGCTTGAACACTCTAAAAGTCGGATATGTTTCCCATCCAATTTTCATATAAATTGGCAAACATGGTCTTTTAAAGTCAAATTCCCAAGACTGTATTGTTGTCTTTCTTTTTGAAATTGTGTATGCAAATTATGAATCAGTCGATGAACATGTCCGCCATGATGCGTCTCAAGAGTTAGTGATATATCATCTAAAGATTCCTTACTCAAGCCATCTCTAATGAATTGAATTTTATCTTCGAGATTGTCATACACCATTCCTAAAGAACGACAACGAGTGTTGCATGTCCAACGTGCATATTTATAGCAAACATGTAATTGTTTAGCTCTTTATTTCTTAGTATAAGTGATTTTCCCTAAACCAAGCGTGTAAGAAATGAATAAGCCATATGACTCACTTGCCATGCGAACTGTTGCTTCAATTACCGAATGAATATCACTAGGAATACCATTTTCATAAGAAGCATCATTCTTTCGGTGCGTGCTTTGTAAATTTTGATCAGAGCATTTTTGGGGAGAGATGATTTTGGAGTTTTGTGAGAGTTTCTTTCATGTCTTGATTGTAAGGTATCAGTAATTTTAGGAAACTGAAAGAATCGAATTAGAGTCACTGATTACCTTTATCTGCTGTTTAACCGGGGTGCAAGACTCTGACAAAAAAAATGTTGCAAAACTCAAGAAAAAATAGAAATTAGACAAATATAAAAGAAAGAAAATAACAGCTCATAGTACATCAATCACAGTATACTGGGTTTGAAAGGAAAAGCCATTCTTGAAAATTTGAACACTCTAAAAATGATTTCAGACGTTGTCCATTACTTTAAATACATCATTACCCCTAGGATTCTCAATATCAATAGCTCTATATGGGTAAACCTGCTTCACAATAAATGGGTCACTCCATTTAGATTTCAAATTTTCAGGTAAATAAATGAAGACGAGAATCATAAAGCAAAACATTTTGACCAATTTCAAATATTTTTCGTAAAATTTGACCATCACTAAAAGGCCTTAATTTTAGCTTTAAGAATTTTCGCATTCTCATATGAATCATTCATTAACTTTTAAAGTTCATTTAATTACAGTTTACGTTCATGACTAACATTTTCAAGGTTTGAGTTGAATGCTTAAATAGCCCAAATGCCTTATGCTCAAGTTCTACTAACAAGTGATAAGGTTTTCCATAACTAGACGATAGAGAGACATTCCCAAAGATATTTTGAAATCTGTTCGGTATGCCCAAAGTACATTAGACAATTGAAAATACCAATCTTTGTGATTTGGATTGACCGTTTTTTCCAAAATTTGTTTGATTTCCCTATTTGTTAATTCAACTTGACCATTTGTCTGGGTGATAGGAGGTAGACACTCTTATGTGTAATTCCATACTTTTTCATTAAATACTCGAAAGGACTATTACAAAAATGTTACCTTCATCACTTATAATGACCCGAGGGACTCCAAATCGACTTAAAATATTTTCTTTTAAAAATTTAATCACAATTTTGTCATCATTGTTTCGACAAGGAATCGCCTCAACCTATTTTGAGACATAATCGACTGCAACTAAAATATATAAAAATCCAAATTACTGTTGAAATGGACCCATGAAATTTATTCCCTAACAATCAAAGATTTCGAAGACAAAAATGGGAATTAAAGGCATCATATTTCTTTTAGAAATGGACCCTAACTTTTGATAATTTTCACAAGTTTTGCAGAAAGCATTTGTATCTTTAAATAAGATGGGCCAATAAAATCCACACTGTAAGATTTTTACAACGGTTATTTTAGATGAGAAGTGACCTTCATATGCTTCTGAATGATAAAACTGAATAACATTACTTATCTTATTGTCCGGTATGGATCATCACAAAATCTGATCAAGATAATATTTGAACAAATATGGATCATCCCAGTAGAATGTTTTGACTTTAGTCAAAAATTTCTTCTTGTCTTGATAGCTTCAATATGTAGGTATTTTTCATGTTAAAAGAAAATTGACAATATTATAATACCAAGGCATTGTATTTACAAAAAATAAAAAATCATTAGGAAATAAGTCATTGATAGGAGTTGTGTCAATTGATGACTCATTTATGAGTCTCGATAAATGATCTGCAACTACATTCTATGTTCATTTCTTGTCCATGATTGTGAGGTTGAACTCTTCAAGTAACAAAATTCACCATAGTAATATTGACTTTGCATCCTATTTAGACATCAAATATCTAACAGCAGCATGATCAAAATAAACAACGGTTGATAAACCAATTAAATATGATGAAAATTTATCCAATATAAATATTATAGCAAGTAGTTTTTTCTGTGGTAGTGTAATTCATTTGTGTACTAAAGTTCTACTTGCGTAATAAATTACATATGGCTTACCTTCTTTTTTCTGTCCTAATACTGTGCCGACTGCATAATCTCTGGCATCACACATTAGCTCAAATATAAAGACCGATTAGAGGATTGCATGATAGGAGCAGATGTTAAAATATTGATATTCTTTTCAAATGATTTTTGACATTCTTATGTCCATTCAAATGTTACATATTTAATAGGAGTTTATACAATGGTCTGGATATGATACTAATATTTTAATGAACCTTTTATAAAATCATGCATATCCTAAGAAAGAACGAATTTCCCTGATTATTTTTTGTGATGGCAAATTAGAGATCACCTTTATTTTTACCTTGCCAACCTTAATACATTTAAATGACACAACATGACCCAAAATAATTAATGAATAAGTCATAAAATTATATTTTTTTTCTAGTTTAACAAAAGTCTTTTTTCTTCACATCTTTTCAAAATATTTTCCAAATTATTCAAGCAATTATCAAATGAGTTCCCAAAAATAGTTATATCATCCATAAAGACCTCTAAAAAAGTTCAACCATGTCACTAAATATACTTAACATGTATCGTTGGAATATTGCTGGTACATTATAAAGTCCAAATGGCATTTTCCTAAATGCAAATGTTCCAAAGGGACATGTGAATGGGGTCTTTTCCTAATCTTCTAAAGCAATGGGGATTTGATAATAACCCGAGTAACCATCAAGAAAGCATTAGTAATGATGTCCTGTTACTCTTTCCAAAATTTGCTCAAGAAATGGTAAAGGAAAATGATTTTTTTTGTAGCGTCATTTAATTTCTATAATCAATGAATATATGCCAACTAGATGGGATGCGAGTTGGAATTGATTCTCTCTTATCATTTTTTACGACATTTATTTCAGAATTTTTTGGCACAACTTATGTAGGACTTAGCCTCTTAGTATCAGAGATATAATAGATAATGCCTACATCAAGAAGTTTAAGAACTTTTGTTTTTACCACTTCTTTCATGTAAGGGTTTGATCTTCTTTGGGGTTGGCGATGTGTCCTAGATTTATCTTTTAAATGTATTCCATATGTGCAGATCAAAGGATTAATACATTTTATATCTTTTAAATTCCATCCAATTGCCAGTTTATATTCTCTCAACACATTTAAAAACTTACCTTCTTGATCGCTTGTGAGAGAGAAAGAAATTACCACATGGTATGTTTGTTCATTTCAAGGAAATGCATACTTCAATCCTTCTGGCAAAGTCTTCAATTCCAATTTGGGTGTTTCCTCATGTTTTTCTTCTTCAAGTGTTTCTAGTTCCTCAAAGTTTTGTTTTTCTCCATTGTCTTCCAGTACCTGTGTAGAATCAAGTAAAGAAAAACCATTAGAAATATTCGAATCTAATTGCATACTTAAATCAAGAATATTAGTTGTACAAATTTCCATAGTGTCAGATAAACTCCCACGAATATATTCTTCCAAAATCGGTTCAATTAGTTCCATGCTCTCGTTTTCACAGTCCTCATTGTATGATTGTTTGCACATGTTAAAAAAATTAAGCTCTAATGTCATATTGCCAAGGATAGATTCATGATTCCATTCCTGCAATTAATTAAAGCATTAGCTGTTGCTAAAAATTGATGACCAAGTATTGCATGAATTGGCTTATAGATGTCTGCTACAGGTTGTTTTTCTAAGACAATAAAATCCATAGGATATATGAATTTATCGACTTGTAAAAACACATATTCTACAATTCTTTTCGATACCTTGATTGATCTATCAGCAAGTAAAATAGTAGTTAAAGTTAGTTTTAACTCGAAAATATTAAGTTATTGGTAAACCAAAGCAGTGCATGTTCAATTTTATGATTTCCAATCATACATGAAATAGTTGGACAACTAGGGTCTGTATATTTTAATGCATTATTGGTTGAGAGAATGGAACTTACCTGTTCGGCTAGAAAAGCTTTCATTCTTACCTGATGTCGTTTTTAAACGGTACATAAGGCTTTCAAAAAATTGGCATAATATGGCATTTGTTTGATGGCATCTAAGAAATGAATATTGACATTCACCTGTTTGAATAGTTCATATATCTCCGGGGAATGATTTAATTTCTTTGTTTTCAATATTTGAGGAAATATAGGTGCATATGAAAAATTATTATTATCAACGATAGGTAATGGTTCATCAACCTCTTCCTTACCCTCTTAAGCCGACTCTTTTTCAACTTCATGAGGTTCAAGAATGGGTCTTTGGATTATCTTGCTACTGCGAAGAGTAATAATAGATTTGAATTGATCTAAGAGTTGACTACCAGAACTACCCTTGTGAAGGTTTTGATGACTCTTGGGGGGTTATGATTATGAAGAAAACTTTCATTCTCATGAATGGTCAATGCATATGTGATTTTGGTAAAAGTATCTTTCAGATCAATCAATATTTACACATTTTGGTTATTGATGGTTTCATGTTTCTTAATGAATGCATGCAAGGTATCTTCAAGGTTTTTCCTAGGTGGTATGGCATATGGTGCATAGTTCTAAGAATTTTGAAAATTTTGGTGTACCTGGGGAGGTTGTAGCGATGGTTATGCTTGGTTATCATTCCTTTAATTAAATTTTGAATGGTTTCTCCAACCAAAATTGTAGGTTTGGGAGTATGGGTTTGGATTTTGTCACTTGAAGGTGTATATGGAACTGACTTGGTCATGGAGACATCCCCGGTGATGAGCGGTAAATATATCAGTATTTATCGTCTCTTTTACTTAATATTTTGTATAGTTTCTTGAGATTTGTGAATATTTTGATGTGTTTTGTGTTATTTTGTAGATAAATAAAATAACAGGACTCTTTGAAAGCAATTCGGGGCTAAAACATCGAAAAACAGACAAAAATGGAGAAAAATGTAAATTTCCTGCTAAAATGCGCCATTTGTTAAAATACGCAGAAGCTAAAATGCACCATCTGCTATCATGCACCGATAATGTGCGCCGGACATGTGTCAACATCACAACAGTATTACTAACGTGCGCCAGACACGTGTCATCATCCCATGTTGCCGATAATACACGTCACTGCTTACATGCACGTCGCGACGCGAACAACTTACACGGCTTTAGATGTATGCCCTAGAGTAATATAAAGGTTTATTTTACGGTTTGGGTAATATAAAGGTTTATTTATTGAGCCTTAAGCTTAATGTTGAGATGTATGCCCTAGAGTTACATATGATGTAAACGGCTTTAGATGTTTTGAAATAAACTGATACACAAGAGGATTTAAGTCTGAAGTTAGTAATCTTAAATAGTCCATAGAGAGCAAACAAATTGGGTACTCTGTTTGTGGTTTATCTATAGTTGCGGTCCATTCTATATTTGTATGGTGACCTTGATCCGGGATCGTCCATGTAGAGACATGAGAATAGGACACCTTGTATGATGTGATCATATAGGACTGGACCCAGATTGAAATGACCTTCTTTTAATATCCGTTAAACAAATAAAGTCATTTCGATCTACTAGATGGTCATATATGGATTGATCTTAATCCTGAGTGTACTACGAACTTCTGCATGGCAGGCTATGTCTTTTGATTTACAAATGTGAGGTTGGTGTAGCAGTCCCGACCAATAGCTACGTACTTTGGGGGCATGGTCTGTTATTTAGCTGGGAACGTTTTACATAGACATGGAGTTCACTTATTCTTGCGAGAAATATAGGAGTATCTTTCTTAAGGGTTGATTCGGTTCTTGAACGATTTGAGCACTCAAGTCTTTCTATTATGAATAAAAAGATTAAAATTCATAATAGTTATGAATAAATCGTTCATTAGATAATTAATGGTACTTAAGGTAAAAATAATTACAGGGGTATAACGGAAATTATGACCCGACACTAATTACGAGATACTCGTGAAGGGTCAATTCGTATATAGTGACTATATCGATGGACACCGACTTGGTTCAAGTTAATATATCATCTACGACAACGAGAGTGCAGCTTCGGGTTTTTAGTGGAATAACCCGGGGTTAAAAATTCGGAATATTTAATTAAGAGCTTAATTAATATTTCGAGATTATTGGAGCTCGGAACCGCAGGTCCATTTGGTCTCCGTGCTAGCTCGATTTACTATAGCGGATTTAGTATAATTGGATAGTCCAATTATATACTCACATATGTATAAATATTATTAATATGATTAATAATATTATTTGTCACACTTGAAACTATATATTAAAAGTTAATGTATGGTATTAATAATTATATGATAGTTATTAAATACAAAATATTAAATTATATATATGATATAATTTAATAAGGCTAAGATTGTAATTTCCAAATTATTGGTTTTGGAAACCCTTGATTTAATTTTGGAAGTTACAAATCTATAATGGCATTAATCTTTTTGATTTTGTAACATCTTTTCCTTTTTGGAAAGTTAACATTATATGTTACAAAATTAATAAAGAAAATATATGCCATTGCCGATTTTTGGAGGAAAAGAAAAGGGACGAATTTTATTTGTTTTGCCAATTAAATCTCTTATTTGAATGTTACACCTTTTTGAAAGGTAATGACATATTTAATTTTTATAACATCTTTTTATTATGGTAATTAAATATTAGATGTTACAAAGTAAATTAAAATCTTAGCCTTGGCCGATTCTTGCATTGGATGGGGAGGGGATTGGTTGTTTTGTTTTGGAAACAAGTTGACCTAAGTATATAAAGAAAATTTGATTTTATTTTTGACAACCCTCATTCTTGAAAACCATAGCCTCCATCTTCTTCCTCTTTCTCTCTCAATAGTTGAGAAAAGAAAAACAAGAAAATAAATAAAGTGTGAAAGAATCTCTAAAACGTTTAGGGATTTATTTTGTGAGTGTAGCCCACACTACTTTCCGTTGGTTACGAGTCATAGCACGGAAGACTTTGCGGTGTCGAACAAATCGTCTTGTTCTTCCATTTCTGTTGGTCTCGGCATTGAGGGCTTGTTCACCTTATTGCCGCCCATTGTCTTGTTGTTTCAAGGCTCGGTTTGTTTTCGTTTTAATTTGGAATTTTGGGAAACACCTTTGGACTTTTGGGAGCAGTATTGTGGCTGTATTTTGTAAGTAAAATCAGACCTAAAACATCACAGTAGTTCACGCAAATTAGGGATTGATTTGGTTGTGGTTCGGGTGTATAACGGGTGAAAAACAGTCATATATTTCACTGCAGTTTGGGGGCTGTTCGGGGAATGTTTCAGGGACATTCCGGGGCTGAAATCTTGTCCAAAACAGAAGCAAAATTTCAGCATACCTACTGGTTCCATTCGGCTAAAGGAAGGGAAAAGCAGAAAAAAATTTCAAGTCCGATCTGTGTGCCTAAGACGCTTCCGTTGCGCGAGGAAAGCGTTTCCTACAATTGGCATCTAGAGCAAGGTTGAAAAGTGTTCTTAACCCTTCTCTTTTTCATTTAAATTTCTATTTTTAATATATTTATATGAGTTATAAATATGATATGCATGTTGAGATGAGTGGGCACAATATAATATTCATATGATGAATGTTTTTGTTATTTCATGTGATGAATGGATTTTGCATTGGTTGTAAATTTTTCCGGCTCTTATTTTATATTTGGTTTTATTTTTGGGATGTAAGGCCATAAGGCCATTGTTTACATTTGTTGTAATTTTATTTTTCAATGTAAAATTTCAATTTTTGTAATTTGGAGCACCGAAGTCGCAAAAGGAGCCAACATCACTTTGAAGCGGGATTTGAAGACCAATGGATGCCTTGGTGAATCTTATGTACTAATTAGATTAGTATAGGAAAAATAAGAGTCCGGTCAATGCAAAATAATTTTTATGTTATATGTATGTTTATTTCGAATTGTTTGAATAACATGTCATATAGCTTAGGGTGCCCACTATTGCATTTTACAAGCCATAACATGTTTTAGATGCATTATCATTATAGACATAAAAATATGATTTTATGTAGTTTAAAGTTTTTAAATTGGAATATGATATGCATGGAAATCAATTAATTATATTAATTGGATTTATGGTTTAAAATTTGAATTCTAATATATTGGGCTTAATTAGTGCATAATAAATTCCATTGGTATATAGGATGGAAACCCGAATATAAATTTCATAGCCGAATCCGAATGGACGGTAATATAGTCTACACTTGGGAGACAATTCCACGTACCATTGGATTTTATAACGCACTAAGATTAATTAAATAGTTTAATATAAATCTTGACTATTTTAGGAATCTAAAATTTTAAACCTATTAGTGTTCTAGTATTTTAAGAGTTAAAATATAATAGGTCACTAATACCACTCTAATTAAATTTGTTTAATTGAGTAATACAATTAGTAGAGACTAATGCAAAATTAGTGATATAAATTTTAAGAGTTAAAATTGGATAGGTCACTAATGTTGAACTAGTGTTAATAACAATTATGATTTAGCCGCCATAAGTTTATTCACACTAGTAATTAAAATAAAATATTAGATATTTTATAGATAGAAACCTTAATTTTAAAATAGTGAGTGGGAGAGGGATATACGATGGTATATCTCGCGACCTCCGTTGTTAGTTCAAAAATATGAGATTCAAAAGGCGCCTCGAGACGGCTTTACTTTCGTCCCCCTACGGATGGTGTCCATTTTGGGTCAATATTAGTTTGGGTTCGAGTGGATAGGGATTCTAGATGTATCTTGTGAACTGACCTACCCTACGGTGGTACTTCACTCGTTAAGTCCAAGAATCCCGAAACGGCTGGTTACACTCATAAAGGAATAATTAACTGTTAATAAAATTCCTTGATCGAATAAAACATTAGTTGTTTAATATATGAATAAGAGTTATTCCCTCATATATTAAAATTGACTGAGATTGTCTCGATCTATCATGCGAGTACTTGACCTACCCTATGGCGGCACTTACTTATGTGATGATAGATTTCTGTGGCATAGTAATTCTCTTAGATTTCTAATTCATTATTCGTGGTTCATGCATCATGTTTAATTTTCTGCCAAAATTATTTGATGATTTTAATATGCGATGAATGAATGTTAAATGCATGTTTATTTTATTTTTCAGCCATGGTTTCTCCAATTATTTACATACTCTCAAACAATAAATTAACGGGAGAAAACTATGTTAAGTGGAAAAGTAACATGAACGTTATCCTGGTCTGTGAAGACCTAAAGTTTGTCCTGACGGATGAGAGTCCTCCTAAGCCGGCCAAAAATATTGGCCAAGCTGTGCGTGATACCTACCAAAAATGGGTCGCAGTAAATGAGAAAGCTCACTGCTACTTGCTAGCAGGGATCTCTGAGGTTCTTGCTGCAAAGCATGAACCTATGGTTCTAGCATCTCATATGATGGAGTCATTGCAGGGTATGTTTGGGCAGCCTTCGGAGCGTTAACGCCATGAGGCCATGGTCTCAGTGATGACTGTTAGGATGAAGGATGGGACATCAGTCCGAGAGCACGTCTTGAGGATGATGACCTATCTCAACACTGTTAAAACCCATATAGCTCGTATTGACGAACGTAGCCAGGTGACCATGATTTTGGAAACTCTTCCGAAGAGTTTCCTGCAGTTTAAAAGCAACTATGTTATGAACAAGTTGACTTTCACTTTGACCCAACTGCTTAAAGAGCTCACCCATTACAAGTTCATGCTTGTGGATCCTCGTAAGTTCGGTGCAGAGGCAAATGTTGCCGAGTCTTCTAAATCTGCAAAGATGAAGAATAAAAGCACTGGGAAGGCTAAAGGAAAGCACATGAAGTAGAAGAACAAGAAATGCTCCAAGGATGCCAAGCCCAAAGGAAAATGTTTCCACTGCAACAAGAATGGGCATTGGAAAAGGAATTGTCCTAAATACCTTGCTGAGCTGAAAGAGAAAAAGGAAACAGGTAAATATGATTTACTCGTTATTGAATCTCTATTAGTGGAGGATGATAAATCCGCTTGGATTGTTGATTCTGGAGCCACTAACCATGTTTGTTCTTCTTTGCAACTACTTGATTCATGGAGGGACCTTGCTGAAGGTGACTACAACATGAGGGTCAGGACAATGGATGTTGTTTCAGCAAGAGCAGTGGGAGTTTCTAGTTTAAGTTTCATGAATAATAGTTATTTAAATTTGAACAATGTGTTATTCATTCCTGGTTTTCGCAGGAATTTGATTTCTGTTTCTAAACTTTTGGATGATGGTTATTTAGTTTATTTTAATAGCAATTTGGTTATTATTGGTAGAAATGAATTAACTATATGCACAGGAAACTCAGAAAATAACTTGTATATGTTAAGACCGTTAACGCATAGGTCACTGTTCAACGCTGAAATGTTTAAGGTTGAGAAACCTAAAACTAAACGGCCAAAGATTTCTCACGATGACACATATCTATGGCATCTTAGACTTGGTCATATCAACCTTGACCAGATAAATAGATTGATAAAGAACAGAGCCTTAAACTAGTTAAAGCTCGGGACTTTACCAGTTTGTGAATCCTGTTTAGAAGGAAAAATGACCAAGAGACCTTTTACTGGAAAAGGTATAAGAACTAGTCAACCACTTGAGCTAATACATTTGTACGTTTGCGGACCGATGAATGTAAGAGCCCGAGGTGGTTATGAATACTTCATTACATTCATTGATGATTATTCCAGATATGGGTATGTCTACCTAATGCATCACAAATCAAATACCTTTGAAAAGTTCAAAGAGTATCGTGCTGAGGTTGAGAACCAATTAGGTAAGACAATCAAAACTCTACGATCGGATCGTAGAGAGGAATACCTCGATAGAGATTTCGAGGAATTCTTAGTTGAGCACGGGATAGTATCCCAGCTCACAGCGCCTGGAACACCACAGCAAAATGGTGTTGCAAAAAGGAGAAATCGGACCCTACTAGACATGATGAGATCTAAGTTTAGTTATAGCTCACTACCTAGTTCATTCTGGGGATATGCACTGCAAACTGTAATGCATATCCTTAATGTAGTTCCATCTAAGTCTGTCCCTAAGACTCTCTTAGAGTTGTGGAATGGTCGTAAAACTAGTTTACGATATTTTCGCATATGGGGGTGTCCAGCACATGTGCTGAATAATAAGACTACAAAGTTGGAGCCACGTTCTCAGGTGTGCCTATTTGTAGGCTATCCTAAGGAGACTATGGGTGGATTCTTCTATAGTTATGATGATAATAAAGTATTTGTATCAACGAATGCTACGTTTCTAGAGGAGGACTATATGAGGGAGTTCAAGCCTCGAAGTAAGGTGTTACTCGAGGAGTTACTTGCTGGTTCAGCCAGCACACCATCATCAACGAAAGTTGACCAATACATAGCACCTTCGACATCTGAGAGTCGGATGCAAGCTAGTCAGAATGACCTACCACCTAGACGCAGTGGGAGGGTTGTACGACAACCTGATCGCTACTTTGGGGTTGGAGAGGCACAAGTTGTCGCATCCAGCGATGGCATAGATGATCCATTGACCTATCGTAGTGCAATGGATGATTCTGACAAAGAGGAATGGCTCAAAGCCATGAACCTAGAGATGGAGTCCATGTACTCCAACTCAATCTAGGAACTTGTAAACCAACCTGATGGGGTGAAACCCATAGGTTGCAAGTGGATCTACAAGAGGAATAGGGGATCAGATGGGATGGTACAGACCTTCAAGGCTAGACTAGTGGCCAAGGGTTATACCCAGAAAGAGGGAGTTGACTATGAGGAAACTTTCTCGCCAGTAGCCATGCTTAAATCCATCCGCACTCTTTTATCGGTTTGGAAACTTGCATCGGTATACCCAGTTACCTCAAGTTCTCCATCTCCATAGATTAAGAAAGCATCCTTAGTTCGTCTAAGATACTTAAGGATATTCTTAACCGCCATCCAGTGACCATCACCTAGATCGGCCTGATAGTGACTACACATGCTCAAAACATACGAGACATCAGGTCACGTACATATCATGGCATACATGATCGATCCAACTGCCGAGGCGAATGGTATCCGACTCATGTTGTCTCTCTCATCTTGAGTTTTAGGACACATGTCCTTAGATAGAGTGACTCCATGTGAAACTGGCAACAGTCCCATCTTGGATTGATCCATGTTGAATCTCTTCAACACCTTTTCAATGTACGTGCTCTGGGAGAGTCCAAGCAGCTTTCTAGATCTATCCCGGTAGATCTTTATTCTTAGAATAAAGGCTTCTTCTCCCAGATCCTTCATGGAGAATTTTAATGAAAGCCAAGTTTTCACCGATGTTAACATGGGAATGTCATTGCCAATAAGCAATACATCATCAACGTAAAGGACAATGAATCTCAGTGCACTCCCACTAACCTTCTTATATACACAAAGATCATCCTCGTTTTGAACGAAATCATATTCTTTTATGATCTCATCAAAACGTTGGTTCCAAGAATATGATGCTTGCTTCAATCCATAAATGGATCGATTTAACTTACAAACCTTGTTTGCAAGTCTTGGTACTAAAAAAACCGTCAGGCTGTTGCATATAAACATCCTCCAAAAGGTTTCCGTTAAGGAAAGCGATTTTGACGTCCATCTACCATATCTCGTAATCGAAATATGCAGCATAGAGCATTATCCTAATGGATTTAATCATGGCAACTGGTGAAAAAGTTTCGTCGTAATCGATACCATGTCGTTGACGATACCCTTTCGCTACAAGCCTAGCTTTGTACGTTTGTATGTTGCCATCTATGTCGTCTTCTTTTTGAAGACCCATTTGCAACCAATAGGCTTTACGCCTTCTGGTACATCAACCAGTGTCCAAACTTGGTTGGTGTACATGGAATCTATTTCAGAATTCATGGCATCTTGCCATAAACCGGAGTCGATACCTTGTATCGCTTCCTCATACGTAGCTGGTTCGTCTTCCTCAATAAGATTAATATTCACATGAGGTGAGATCAAAAACCCATACCTCTCAGGTTTTTTTCTGACTCTCTCCGACCTACGCGGTCCTTGTGTATTCGAAGATTGTGGTACAGTCTCATCCCTGATGGACTGTTCATGTTCCGTTAAGGATTCTGTGCCAAGAACATTATCACTCTGATTTTCATCGAGTTCTACTTTCCTCCCACTTATCACTGCATTTAGGAATTCCATCTCAAGGAAAACCACATGTAGAGCAACAAATACTTTGTTCTCTTGTGGGTGATAGAAGTAATATCCTTTGGTTTCCCTAGGATATCCTACAAATAGGCATTTATCCGATTTGGGTTCAAGTTTGGTACCTTCCAAACATTTGACGTATACCCAGCAACCCCAAATCTTCAGGAATGAGAAACCCGGTTTCTTTCATGTCCATATTTCCTATGGAGTCTGTTGAACAGACTTTGACGGAACCTTATTAAAAATAAGTATTGCACTGTTCAATGCATATCCCCAGAAGGAATTAGGTAGCTCTGTGCAACTCATCATTGACCTTACCATGTCTAACAAAGTTCGGTTTCTCCGTTCGGACACAGCGTTTAATTGCGGTGTTCCTGGAGGAGTCCACTGTGAAAGAATACACCATATTCTTTCAAGTAATCAAGAAACTCATTGCTCAAGTATTCGCCACCACGGTCTGACCGTAATATCTTAATACTTTTGCCGGTCTGTTTTTCTACTTCGTGTCGAAACTCTTTGAATTTCTCAAAAGTTTCCGACTTGTGTCTCATAAAATACACATAACCATAACGCGATGCATCATCCATAAAGGTTACGAAGTATTCATATCCACCTCTAGCCTGGCTAGACATGGGCCCATAAACATCATTATGAACAATGGCTAACAGTTCGGTGGCACGTACACCTTTACCGCTAAAAGGTGATTTAGGCATCTTGCCTAATAAACAAGATTCACATACATCATATGAATTTGGATCAAATCCGTCCAAGTACCCACTCTTCGAAAGTGTGGATATAAGTGTCTTGTTTATGTGTCTCAGACGACAATGCCACATGTAAGTTTCATCTTTGTTACTTACTTTAAGCCTCTTGTTTGTTATATTATATGTTTGAGATTGATTCATATTCAAAATATATAGACCATTATTTACATCAGCAGTGCAAATTTCCATATCATTTTTATACATAAAACACCCATTGTTTCTAAATACAAAAGTGTACCCACATTGGGCTAACATAGATACAGAAATAATATTCCTAGTCAAACTAGATACATAATAACAATATGTAAGTTTAAGTACATGCCCCGAGGGCAGTTCCAAAACAAAAGTGCCAACGGCCAAAACGGCGACATGTTTCCCATTTCCAACGCGGAGGTCAATCTCTTCTGAGGCCAGTCTCCTTCTAATCTGCAGATCATGCACATCAGTGCATATATGAGTTCCACAACCAGAATCAAAAATCAAAATTTTAAAACTAGTAGTAGACATGTTTATTTCTATAATAAACATACATGAAGCCGGTGCCTTGCCCGCTTTGATTTCCTTCATGTGTGCCTTGTACTCGCGACAATCACGCTTCTAATGACCCCGCTCGCCGCACTGCAGACAAACATCTTGGGATTTGTCCTTAGGTTTTCCAGAACCCTTTGACGATTTGGCCTTGCCCTTCTTCTTATGCTTCTTCTTCTTAACACCTCCAGTCGCCTTGGGCCAAGCCCTCGGAGTCTAAGATGTTGAAGCAAAGTGTGTCTCATGCTTCTTTTCTGCCTCACGCAGAGTTTGGTCTTGGTTCAACATGTTGTAGTTCATGATGAACCCACTCCAAGTGTCGGGGAGAGACTATATGATCAAATCTACAGAAGTCTCAACCTCGAAGACTATACCTATCTGTCCGAGCTACTCAATGTCAGCAATCATCTGTGACACATGGTGCTCAACAAACGTACCCTCTGACATTCGAGCACGGAAGAGCTTCTTCTGCAACTCATATCTTTGCGATCTAAGGTTAGATCGGTGAAGATCATGCAACTTTGCCATCATCTCATAGTGATCCAACCCCTTGTTTTGACGACGGAATTGCGAAGTTATAGCGGGAAGCATTACCAATTGAGCAGTCGCATTGTCATCGCTATGAGTCTTCCAAAGCTCTAGCTCAAACAACTGATCAGGTCGGGGCTTAGGCCCAAGAGGTCGTTCTAAAGTGTAGAGTAACTTCTCGGATCCCAGAACAATTCTGAGATTCATATCCCAGTCTTGAAAGTTTGTTCCATTAAAGACGTTATCGCCCATGACAATATCCATAATGATTAAATTTCATGTCATCTTAACTGTAATAGTCCAACTATTCGATTAACGATGTATGGGTACAGTCTAACTGTTACAAGAAAAATAATAATATATTAGTCCAACTAATAAAAGTAATTGACAAAATAATTTGAAAGCGCGTAAAGCTAAGTATTTGAACGAAATTGCAAATTCAATACTAGCCTCCCACTATTTTTCGACGAGCCTCTAACCCTCTGTTGAGTACTCGGGAAACCTTGTTTCCTAGTGGGCTAGGATCCCGTTAAATAACACACAACCTTGACTTTGGCCAACAAGCTGTATGATATTTAACTAGGTAGATCTCTAAGATCAATTGGATCTCATCCAATTCCTAGATCCGGTAGGTGGACCTCCAAGTCCGAACATAAATATAATATATATGCCAATATATCCAATATATTTTCCTCAACTTTTTCCTCTGAATCAACTAAGCCTTGGCTTTGGCACAACAAGCTTAATGATTCCAGTTAAGCGGAACCCATTGACTTTGGAAAGCTTCGTAATCGATGTCGATGGACAAGAAGTGATCTTGACTTTGGCCAATAAATCACAACTTGGACAAGACACACGATATGGAACAAAGCCTTCATGATTCAAACACATCCGTGATGGACAAAGGTCTTAACTTTGGCCAACAAACCAGTGTCAATCTTGGATCTTGAGTAAGAATCACTCAATGGAAGGAAAACGCTTAATATTTATTTAGGGTTTTTTTCGCTAAATTGGCAACCAATTTATTATATTTGTTAGGTCTCATCATACACCCTTAAGCATGCATTCTAAAAGCATAATAAGGCGTGGAAATAAATTAATAATGATATGCGGATGGATATCTTACAGATTGTTCCTAGAACAAATCACTCTCTTTCCTCTCCCCGGCTAGCATTATTCTTACTTCTACCCAATTACATAATACAATTAAAGAAACCTCATTAACATTGAGGGGAATTAGGTGAGAAGAGAATTACAAAGAATCAAGAGAGATAAGGCTGGACACGCACGTCCAATTTAATAAATTCTAAATTTACAATAATTTCCAAAATTGCCATTTCCCTTCTAATATCAATCTGATATACATTATTCATTCAACACATCCATGTATTCATACAAAGCATGTTATTCAATCAATCTAATCCAATTAATTAATCTTTGAATTAAGTTATCATCCAATGTTCAAACAACGATTTAATTTTGCGCGAGTCCAACTCGTTTGAGAATAAGTACTCAAAGTACGAATTCTTGAATTATATCGAACTACAATTTAAATCTAATTTAATTCGTATTCAATACTAATTCCATATTTAATTCTAAATTAAATAACTACACTTTTTAATGTGTTTTTACGACTTAGATTCCAAACCTAATATAAATGGGTCTCAAAGCCCAATTAACATCCAATGTTATTTAATTAAAGTCCAATGGGCTTTCGATTAATTTCTTAAGGCATGGACTTTGGTCAATATGGGTCAAACCCAAATACCAAAGCCCAATTAAGGAATCACCATATTGCCAAGAAACCAATTTAGGCCCATAAGGCCCAATTAAACATAAAAGGCCCATTTGTCATATTGGACTTAATGGAATGATTTAGGCCCAATTTGGATCCAATCCAATTGACCTAAACCAACTTGGCCCAACCAAGCCCATTAGGCCCAAATACAACATTATAAGCCCAATTCTAAATTAAGCCCAACTAATTAAATTTTAAAATTCCAAATTTCATAATTTAATTAATTAAAGTGTATTACATTAATTAATTATCTAAATTAACATTTCCAAAATATCAATTTAATCAATTAATCATGCTTAATTTGTTCAACACATGTCCAACATTATTGAAACAAAAATCATCTCATTCCATGCTTATTAGCTCACGGCATTATGGGAATTTTTAAACCGATTTCGATTTCAATCCAATTAAATCATCAATCAATTTATCCCAAGTCTTTAAACTCATCCAATGATCAAAATAACAAAAAATACCATGACTTAATGGGAGCATATACATTCACATTTTGGGCAAAAATTAATCCAATTAATTTTTCATGAAATTGATCATATATAACTCCAAGTTATCCATATACAAGCATGCTCAAACAATCAATTTGGTTAAATCATGCTCAAATCCAATTTACCCAAATTTTAGTATATAAACCCTAATCATTTTTCATGCTCAAACTAGGCTCCATGATACCATTGTTGGTTTCTAAGGCATTCCCAAGATCATATTTAAGCATAAAAAACATGTGAATACAAAAGGAGATATGGCGGAATCATACTCACTTTGAACTGTTTTAGGATGCGTTGAACACAAAAAAAAATCCCTTGAAGTGCTCGGCCAAGATCACATTTGGTTGTTGAATCCAAGCTCCAAGCTTTTGATGATGATTCCAAACTCAAGGATAGGTTTCCCTAACACCTTGTATGATTCCTTTGAGTGCTAGCTCTCTTGAAAATTTGAAACAAATTTTCTTCTTCTTCTTCCCTTAGTTTCGGCCAAAGAAGAGAGAAATGGGAGAGAGGAATTTCTTGCAAAATGGCGTGAATGAGAGAGTGGGAAGTGAAGTGAGTTGACTTGTTTTGTATTTCAAAAATCAAAATTAGATATACCAAATATTTGGTATTAGTCATTCACTTCTTACACATGTTTGGGGTGTTTGACAAGTTATCACCAACTTCACCAAAAAACATCAATAAAGTGACTAGGTGATGTGAGTGGTGATGTGACTTGTGGGCCCCACTTGATTCAAAATCCGAGTGGGCCCGCAAACACTCCCGGGCTCGGGTTCGCTAATTCTGAATTAACGAATTTCCGTTGCGACGTAATTAAATCAAATTTAATTAAATAATTATGTCAATCAAAATCACTATTCACGTCGCTCGTAAATTAATTCTAAATTAATTTGTTTGCCCGAATTAAAATCTAATTTTAATTCCACGTCGAAATCTAATTTCGTTTAATATATCGAATATATTATTTTATCGATTAATTCCAAATCAATCGTTCTCTCTCTTCAAATAGTATTTTATCCTAGATAAAATCTCTCTGTGATTAATCCCAGATTAATTATGCTCGAATCATACGTCATCGGTGAATCTTTGGGAAGAGACCCAAGAGATCCCTGGATATGTTGGTAGTAAATCCGGTTGTCGAACTATCCGAACACGTACGTACCTCGTACTATGTTTTTACCGATTTAGGAGACATGGTTGGCTTCTAGCAAAGCACCTTGCCTACCCAATTCTCCAGAAATATTCTTAATGGAATATATAATTTATATCAGGCAAAGTATACGTAGTATTGCGTATTGTGATCCCGTATCGGATGTCACATGCAAGGCATGAGGATGGAATAGTGTCTGCCACGTACGAAGCATATATCAGATTACAAGCAACAAGTCTTTTTAATCGGATAATCATGACCATGTCATATTATCCCGATGGTTGCAACCATTTAGAGTACCAGTTCTGTATCCATGCGTGATCATCATCTCCATATGACTGAAGTGATACTTCCTTCTTGACATCACACCCAATACACTACGATTCTCAATAAACCCAGAAGAGGCGTACACAGAACTTGTTAAAGTCCTGGACGACAAAAACCAAAGCGTATTGATTGTCGCAAGTACTAGCGATGCAAGTCTCAGGTTAAGACCAAATACATCTACCCTGATGCGGATTCCCATAGACACATAGTCATACTACCAATGGGATTTCGCGAGGTCTATCAAGAGCGAAGCTGTTTCCGTACCATCGGTAAACACAACCTCCTATCACACTTGCTTAAGTATCCAATACTTAAATATATGAGAACTATGCTTTTACGCTTCCATAACACACACAAGTGCAATACTAGTCTATTCCGCATTATCGATGTCCAGTCTCAATAATACTACGACTAGGGATATTTAATGATTAAACCTTTATGGATTGATATTGTCTCATATCTTATAAACTGGAACTAATCATAAGGAATTTATCATTTATATATATTAAGTAATCAAATTTCAAAATGATAAAATGCAATTTTATTGCTACATAATTAATTTGTACAAAAACCACAATGTCTTTTACAAATAGTGACGCTATGGGTCATAATTGTCTAACAGAAAGTTTGCGCCATTAAGACATTGTCGCCCATGATAATGTCTCTAATGCTCAACTTTCATGTCATCTTAATTGCAATAGTCAAACTATTCAATTAATGATGTATGGGTACAGTCTAACTGTTACAAGAAAAATAATAAAATATTAGTCCAACTAATAAATATAATTGACGAAATACTTTGAAAGCGCGTAAAGCCAAGTATTTGAACGAAATTGCAAATTCAATACTAGCCTCCCACTATTTTCGGCGAGCCTCTAACCCTCTGTTGAGTACTCGGGAAACCTAGTTTCCTAGTGGGCTAGGATCCCGTTAAATAACACACAACTTTGACTTTGGACAACAAGTTGTATGATATTTAACTAGGTAGATCTCTAAGATCAATTAGAACACATCCAATTCCTAGATCCGGTAGGTGGACCTCCAAGTCCAGAACATATATATAATGTATATGCCAATATTTCCAATATATTTTCCTAAATTTTTCCTCTGAATCAACTAAGCCTTGGCTTTGGCACAACAAGCTTAATGATTCCAGTTAATCGGGACCCATTGACTTTCGAAAGCTTCGTAATCGATGTCGATGGACAATAAGTGATCTTGACTTTGGCCAACAAATCACAACTTGGACAAGACATGCGATATGGAACAAAGCCTTCATGGTTCAAACACATCCGCGATGGACAAAGGTCTTGACTTTGGCCAACAAACCAGTGCCAATCTTGGATCTTGAGAAAGAATCACTCAATGGAAGGAAAACGCTTAATATTTGTTGAGGGTTTTTCGCGTAAATTGGCAACCAATTTATTATCTTTGATTAGGTCTCATCATACACCCTTAAGCATGCATTCTAAAAGCATATTAAGGCGCGATAAATAAATTAATAATGATATGCGGATGGATATCTCACAAATTGTTCCTAGAACAAATCACTCAATTTCCTCTCCCCGGCTAGCACTATTCTAACTTCTACCCAATTACATAAAACAATTAAAGAAACCTCCTTAACATTGAGGGGAATTAGGTGAGAAGAGAATTACAAAGAATCGAGAGATAAGACTGGACACGCAGGTCCAATTTAATAAATTATAAATTTATTACAATAATTTCCAAAATTGCCTTCACCCTTCTAATATCCATCCGATATACGTTATTCATACAACACATCCATGTATTCACACAAAGCATGTTATTCAATCAATCTAAT
Source organism: Zanthoxylum bungeanum (assembly GCA_019454045.1). Taxonomy (NCBI): domain Eukaryota; kingdom Viridiplantae; phylum Streptophyta; class Magnoliopsida; order Sapindales; family Rutaceae; genus Zanthoxylum; species Zanthoxylum bungeanum. The sequence continues at coordinate 101,740 of SKCR01027657.1, read as the reverse complement.
CAAATTAATTAATCTTTGAATTAAGTGATCATCCAATGTTCAAACAACGATTTGATTTGCGCGAGTCCAACTCGTTTAAGAATAAGTACTCCAAGTGCGTATTCTTGAATTATATCGAACTACAATTTTAAATCCAATTTAATTTGTATTCAATACTAATTTTATATTTAATTCCAAATTAAATAATTACACTTTTAATGCGCCTTTACGACTTAGATTCCAAATCTAATCTTAATGGGTCTCAAAGCCAATTAACATCCAATGTTCATTTAATTAAAGTCCAATGGGCTTTCAATTAATTTCTTAAGGCATGGGCTTTGGTCAATATGGGTCAAACCCAAATACCAAGGCCCAATTAAGGAATCACCCTATTTGCCAAGAAATCAATTTTGGCCCATTAAGCCCAATTAAATATTTAATGGCCCATATATTATATTTGGACTTAATGGAATGGTTTAGGCCCAATTTGGATCCAATCCAATTGTCCTAAACCAACTTGGCCCAACCAAGCCCATTAGGCATAAAAACAACATTTTTAGCCCAATTCCAAATTAAGCCCAATTAATTAAATTCTAATATTCCAAATTTCACAATTTAATTAATTAAAGTGTTTAGTCATAATTAATTATTTAAATCAACATTTCCAAAATACTAATTTAATCAATTAATCATGCTTTATTATAATCAATACATGTCCAACATTATTGAAACAAAATCAAGTCATTTTCATGTTTTATTGGTCACGGCAATGGAGTGATTTTATATTCGATTTTGATTTCAATCCAATTAAATCAAAAATCAATATTTATCATGTCTTTAAACACATCCAATGGTCTTAAAACAAAAATCACCATGACCTAGGGTTCATCATCATATTCGGCCATGCCAACAAAATTGGGGAAAATTAATCCAATTAATTTTTCATCAAATTGATCATATATAACTCTAAGGTATCAATATACAAGCATACTCAAACAAACAATTTGATCAAATCATGCTCAAATCAAATTTACCCAAATTTTAGTATATAAACCCTAATCAAATTTCATGCTCAAATAGGCTCTATGATACCATTGTTGGGTTTCTACGGTCATCCCAAGATCAATCCAAGCATAAAATAGTGTGAATACGTAAAGGAGAATAGCGGAAATATACTCACTTTGATCGGATGTAGGATGTGTGTAGAATAAAATTTTCCTTCCTTGAAGTCTCCAAGCTCCAAGCTTTGAGATTGATTCCAAGCTCTTGGATGGTTTCCCTATCACCTTGTATGATTCCTTGATGTGCGAGAAATGAATATTTTGCAACAAAATCACCTTGTTTCTTCCTAGTGACTCTCGGCCAAGGAGAAAAATTTTGGGAGAGAAAATTTCCTTCAATTACCGTGAATGAGGAGAGAAGAGATGAAGTGATTATTTTCAATTTTCAAAAGAAAATATATGATATACCAAATATCCAACATTTGGTATATGTCTTTCAAGTCATCACTTTGAGTGTTTTACAAGTCTTTAACAACCCACCAAATATCATCAACAAAAAGTTGATTAAATGACTAGGTGATGTGACTTGTGATGTGACTCGTGGGCCCCACTTGATTCAAAATCCGAGTGGGCCCGCAAACACATTCTGGGCTGGGGTTCGTTAATTCTGAATTAACGAATTTTCCGTTGCGACGTAATAAAATCAAATTTTATTAAATAATTAGGTTTAGCAAAATTACTATTCACGTCACTCGCGAATTAATTCTAAATTAATTTTATCGCCCGAATTAAAATCCAAATTTAATTCTGTTATGAAATCTAATTTCATTTAATATATCAAATATATTATTTTATCGATTAATTCTGAATTAATCGTTCTCTCTCTTCTAATAGTATTTTATCCCAGATAAAATCTCTCCGTAATTAATCCTAGATTAATTATGTTCGAATCATACGTCATCGGTGAATCTTCGGGAAGGGACCCATGAGATCCCTAGATATATTGGCAGTAAATCCGGTCTTCGGACTATCCGAACACGTGAGTACCTTGTACTACGTTCTTACCGATTTACGAGACATGGTTGGCTTCTAGCAAAGCGCCGTGCCTACCCAATTCTCCAGAAATATTCTTAAAGGAATATATAATCTATGTCAGGCGTAGTATACGTAATATTGCGTATTTCGATCCAGTATCAGATGTCACATGCTAGGCCTGGGGCTGGAATAGTGTCTGCCACGTACGAAGCATATATCGGATCACAAACAACAAGTCTCTTTAATCGGATAATCATGACCATGTCATATTATCCCGATGGTTGCAACCATTTAGAGTACCAGTTCTGTATCCCTGCGTGATCATCATCTCCATATGACTGAAGTGATACTTCCTCTTGACATCACACCCAATACACTACGATTCTCAATAAACCCAGAAGAGGCGTACACAGAACTTGTTAAAGTCCTGGACGACAAAACCAAAGCGTATTGATTGTCGCAAGTACTAGCGATGCAAGTCTCAGGTTAAGACCAAATACATATACCCTGATGCGGATTCCCATAGACACATAGTCATACTACCAATGGGATTTCGCGGGGTCTATCAAGAGCGAAGCTGTTTCCGTACCATCGGTAAACACAACCTCCTATCACACTTGCTTAAGTATCCAATACTTAAATATATGAGAACTATGCTGTTACGCTTCCATAACACACACAAGTGCAATACTAGTCTATTTCGCATTATCGATGTCCAGTCTCAATAATACTACGACTAGGGATATTTAATGATTAAACCTTTATGGATTGATACTGTCTCATATCTTATAAACTGGAACTAATCATAAGGAATTTATCATTTATATATTAAGTAATCAAATTTCAAAATGATAAAATGCAATTTTATTGCTACATAATTAATTTGTACAAAAACCACAATGTCTTTTACAAATAGTGACGCTATGGGTCATAATTGTCCAACAGTCTGGCCGGTGTTTGCTGTGTAACCAGAAACACAGGCTCATGCATACTAATAATTACATATTTGATATCAGAGTGATGAGGCAATAACTAAAGCATACAATCAAACATTAGTAATGTTAACAGTAAATTGCATGTCAATCATATATTAAGCATAATAATGGTAAAAACAAAAATAAAATAAAGCACATCAATTTGATGGTGGTGCATGTAGTTGTGTCCCGAGTGCAAACCATACTACCGTTCATTTGAATTCGACTTTGGAATCTACATCCGGGGTTATCATCCTATATACCACCAAATATTCAAGGTCGGATGTAGTCATTCATATGTCAAGACCTTTTTTAGGACAAATGCATATCCGATCGAATTTGCGGTGTCTCCAAAATAGTAAATTTAAGGTGTGGTGTTTAAGTTTTAAGGGGCCCTTAGGTCGTACCTCAAGCGTTACTCGGCTTCGAGAACATTGTTGAAGGTTTAGTTGACCGGCGTAAACACACACGTATAACGCAAGCGTACGTATCGTTCAAGTAGTATAAAAAGTATCGATCCCACGAGGACTTAATACCTAAGTTATTAATTTTATAAGGTTAAATGATTACTAGTATCTAACAGGTTGTTTAATTGATTTGAAATAGCGACGATTCTAAATTTAAAGACAAGTAACTAAAATTGGTTGAAAAGATATTTTGAGAAAATTCAATATTAAAACTATCTAGGGTTGTGATTTATTCCAATATTATTTAAAGATAAAGTGGTTATTTTATAATTGGGTAATATATTGATTTATTAACCTGGAACACTAATTTATGTAAATGCCTCTTCCGATGGTCAATTACAAATACCTAGTATAATCCAATTGAATCATATGTCTATGTCAACCAAATTACCTAGATTCATTACGATTAAGTTCCAATTAAGACTACCCCCGCCCGACAGGTATATTCCTATCCTGTAAGGAAATCTATTGAAAGGGTTATCTATCCTTAAGGAAGATCGTGGGCTATTGAATCTAAGGTCTTAAACTTAAAATCCCTATGTCTAGTTCATTTTAAGTTTACCTAGTCAATTTAATTAATGGCCAGTTAATTAAAGAGCATTAAGATTAAGACTCAATAAATAAATCTTTATATTACCCAAATTATAATCTAACCCTTATAAACCCGTGACATTGAATTTCATCACAACCCTAGATATTAACTTAGTTATGACACATAGCTAGGGCTGGTAAAAACTTGAAAATAAAAGACATAAACTGCTGAAAAGTAATTGCGATAATGAAAATGCTGAAAAGAAAATTACAAATGAAATAAAATGCTAAGGCAAAAGGAATTACTTTTACTATTACTAATTTAGATATCTCCCATAAAATAATATATAAACTTGTGATAATATTTTATCAACCGACCAATCTAGCGGTATCCTGATTAAGTCAAATTAAGTCCAACCAGCCATATAGGTGGTAATATTTGTCCATAATCCAGCCATAAAGGCGGTACCAAAATAAATTTACCAACCGACATAATAAGCGGTATCTTTGATTAATCAGGTTCAAACCAACAGAAAATAAATTTACCAACCGACCAATATAGCGGTATTCCTTGATTAGTCAGGTTTAAACCAGATTAAAATTAAATTACCAACCGACCAATATAGCGATATTCCTTTATTAATCAGAATTTTAAATAGTAAGTATATTATTTTTAAGGGAGATTAATCTAAATAGCAATAGTAAAATAATTACCTTTCACCTTAGCATAGGGAAGTTACCTCCGCATAGTGAATAATAAAAACTGTAAAATAAGAAAGTAGATTACTATTATTACAAAAAGTAATTAAAATTATTACAAAAGTAAAAACTAAAAAATAAAAACGAAAATTCTAGAGAGAGAAACTCCCTAATTACATAGAAGGAGTGAGAGAAAATGGTGTACTAAAAACTGAAAATTCGCCCTCTATTTATAGCAAAATTTTTCACTGTTCGGGCACTGTTCGCGCGTCGCGACGCCAAGCAGTTCAGCGTCGCGACGCTGGATTTTTCACTATTTGGTGGACGTGGCACGATGAGAAGGCGACACGTGGCATGGCGGCTGACTGTTGAAGCGACACGTGTCAAGGCGGCTAATTCTCAATTATTGTGATGACGTCATTGATTACGTCATGATGACGTGGCACTATTCATGACGTCATTGGTGACGTGGCACTGTTCATGACGTCATTGGTGACGTCATGATGATGTGGCGTGCGCACGTTAGCGGATCTTCTGTGGTGGTGACACGTGGCACGGCGCATTTTAGCAAAGTCAAACTTCTCAAATTCTGACCAGTTGACCAGGCGCATGTTAGCAGATTCGGCGTATGCTGGGCGTCGCGACGCTGAAGGTATTGGCGTCGCGACGCGGAAGAGACGAAAATATCCCTGTTGACGCATTTTTGTCCGGTTTTGCCCCAAATTGCCTCCAGTGCTGTCCAAACTTTATTTATCTGCAAAATAACAATAAAACACATCAAAACGTTCACATAACTCAAGAAACTATACAAAATGTTAATTTAAATGAGTGGGAAATAGTGATATAAATACCACTCATCATTAGTCTGTTGTTTTGTTCTTTTGCTAGAAAGAATTTACGGGGTTGTCGTGTGTTTTGGAGTATGGTAGGGTCTACTGGGTGGTTGATTGAACTTCCTTTGGTTCTGCTCTTTACTATCATTCTTTATTTGTTGTGTATATATTTTTCTTATGAATCCAAAAAAAAAAAAAAAACCTTTTCAAAAGTGAATAACATATGTTCTTTTAAAGTGCTATTGTTATGGCTATTAGGGAAAATATCTCATTGATAAGGAAAACAATTATTATGGAAATAATTTATTTGGGAAACTGGTTAATAATGAAGGTTTTGTGTTTATATAAACCAGTTAAAAGAGAAACTACAAAGAATACTTAGTCATTTTGTTGTTCCAGAAACGCGATAGATATCCGGCCAAACTATAAGGACATCTAGCCGGACATGAAGGTTTATTCCAAGGCCGACATAGATGATGTCTGGCCAGATATCTGGCTTTGGGTTTTTTTAGGTTCTTTCTTTTCCAGCTTTAGACCTTACAACTTCCTTAAACTCTTCATATGTGTCCTCATAAGAGATTCATCATCGGGCTATAAAATTACAATGTATATAGTCGGTGACTACATCTACATGGTATTTGATCATATGAGTAAGTTTTCTATCATGTATAAACCATATGAGTAGGATTTCGTTATGATTTTAGTATCTGGTATACAGTATGATTTGTAAGTTGGTTTGATTAGTTATGATTTTGGTATCTGGTATACGGTATGATTTTTTGAGATCCTAATTTGATATTAGTAGGATTTCTTTGATGTATATAGTTTAGCGTAGTGTGATATGATTTGCATACGATACAGATGGAATGGACTCTATGCTATTTGTAGTGTGATATGGTTTACATACGATACATATGGAATGGACTTTATGCGCTTTGATGTGATATGAATGGGTTTGTCATGGATTGAATGATTTTATCTTATTTGACATAATTTGAATTAAAAATTTGATCTGATTATGAATCGATATGTTTGTTTGAAGTATTTGGATGTTTGAGTATTGACATGATTTTATTTTAGGATGGTTGAAATTCATTTTATGTATAGATTTTGATTTGACTCGTATGATGTATTGACTTAGTTTGGAATGGATTGATTGATTTGATTTACTTTGCTTTGACTTGAATTTGATATGTTGTGATGATTTATGTTACGCACAAAATGTATGGTTGTTAACAATTTATAGAATAAGATAACTTTGGATATGCATAATGGATTTCGTATGTCTGTTTAGTTTAGTTTGATTGATCAAATACAGGGATGAGGAAATTTCGAGGATGAAATTTTTATAAAGAGAGGTGAATGTAATATCCTAAATTTTTGAAATAGTTCTGTAAGATTCTTGACTGAAGTTTAGGTCTCAGAACGAGATGATGTTGGAGAATAAGAGTTTAAGCATTGAAAAATATGTTGGAATATTTTAATGTGGGAATTCATTGCATTGGAAATCGTATAACTCAAAAAGATCGAAATCTAAACCATAATGGCCTTAAAATTACAAATTTCCAAAAGAGTACATTATCATAGGCATATTTATAATTTTATAGGTTTTTTTTTTATAAATTTCAGAAAGTTTCTTATGTATACCCAAAGTTTTCGTTAACTGTAGAGGAAGGATAAATTTCTTTCCCCACTACATTTGACCCCTCACGGCGTGATAAGGGAAATGATCACGCCGGTGGCCAGCCGGCCACTGACCGACACACTGGTGCGGGGGGGAGTGTTGGACCACCCCCTACCTAATGATGGCCAGCGGCGACCCCAATGAGACTGGAAAATGGCCGAAAATGGTGAGAGACATGTGCACATCTATTTCTTGATCATGGCTCATCATTTCGATCCACATGTCGAGCAACTAGTCAAATCGAAACTCTTGGAACATACTACGAGGTTATGGAATTAGTTTAATCGAGTGGTGCTCGATTTCATGTAAAATGAGGTAAGAAATAAATATTAATAGTGATACATATTTGAACCGTAGCTATGATCTGAATTCTCTCAATTCATACACTTTTGTGGGAGTGTGGGACTCTGCCAGTACCCTTGAAATTTTGGTAAGACATCTCACCATATTAGTGAAGTTAGCTTGTATTGGATGCTTCCAACAGCGTCGTACAGTAAAATATTGACTTATATTGAAATTGAATAAGCCAGAATGTACTAAATTTATGCTATTGGTAGAATCCGGGTGAAATCAGAATGAATTAGATCGATCCGATATGATTTGTGAGTTTCCGATGAAATTCAGTTTCTCATACGCCGATGCTTTGATGAATGTAATGATTGATATGAGTTAATTATGATGATATGATAATGTTTAGATGAATCCGGCTAAGTTCAGAGGGTTCAATATCATTTCTTAACGTTTTCGGAAGATTTTATGAAAATGGACAATTTGTGAATTTGAGTTACTAGGTTGTTTTAGAATATTATGTTATGATGTATTATGAGTATTAAATTGATTTGGGAAGAAACATAAAAGATCTGAAAGGTCTCAAATTTGTTTGTAATGTTTCCGAACTTTTCGATGGATTTTCAGGTTTTAGATCGGAAAGTGAATATCATGTTATGGATTTGTAGTACAAGATGTTTTAAGATTAACAAAATTGAAATCATTAGAATCGGAATTAAATTGAATGTTTCGGGAAGGTCCGGAAGTTTTTTATAGCTAAGTTAGGAATTCTGCAAAACTGAGATTCTAATTGCGTTTTGTAATTTATTTTTACAGATTTGACTAAGATTAGAAGTGTTTTTTAAACCATGTAAGTATTCCATGCGATAAATACGTGAAGTAAGGTTAATTTTTTGCATTTCTACTTCTTATGAGATATATGTGTGTATATGTATATGTATTTATATGTAGATATGTCGGCATGACCGACTTTGAGCATGTACGCGGTATACTGTTATCGTTTTGAAATTTATGGGTATTTATCAATGGATGATGGATTTGAAATATGCGGTGTGATCTACCTAACATGTGAGTGGATATTTTTTATTTTATGACTTTCTTGATATTTTAGTTTTATGTTTTGTTCGATACTTTCATTTTATGTTTTCATTTTACGATAAAATATTTTGATAAGAATAATTATGGATAATTTGTTTCATGTGATATGAGATTTTTGATTGGATAATATATTATATATTTTCCGCCAAGGTACTTGTATGATATTTTTGTTTTAAGATTTTGAAATCTTTGTGGTGTCTGTATAGGGTCTTGTTCAGTTGCAGTGGACTAACCTGTTATCCTCTATTGATAAGGTCATGTTTTGGACAATTCATGGTCTATACATGAGATCTAGGCATTGTATGCTGAATTTCCATCCATCTGAAATATATCATGAATGCCTGATACGATTTTATGATGACATTTATTTTAAAAATTGATTTCAATCACAAAAATCAGTTTTATGATATATTGTGGAAACCTTGTTTTATATATATTTTTTTTTTTGAAAAAGGCACTTTGAAAAGTTTGTTCTCAAAAGATTCACTTTTGAAATAGATATATCTGAGACGAATTGGAATTCGCTTATTTTATGATATATTTTCGCTATGGTATTATGAGTTCTATTTTTTATTATGGATGAGATTGTCTTTATGGATTTGTATTATGAATTTTGTTTATGATTATCGATGAGATTGACTATATGGATCTGTATTATGAGTTCTATTTCTGATTATGGATGGGATTGACTGTATGGATTTGTATTATAAGTTCTGTTTCTGATTGTGGATAAGATTGACTGTGTGGGATTTGTAATATGTTTTTCGTTTCTGATTATGGGTGAGATTGACTCAGTGGCATCTGTAATGGTAATGTGTGTGATTAGTTTGGTTGATGTTTTAGCCCGTGTCATAGTACTTTTGGTTAGGGAATTTGTTCGGAAGAAATTCATCTCATACCTATTCTAAAATAGATAATGAGTCACGTACAAGCTTTGTTTGATCTCGTTGGTATATGATTTGCGTAAGTATGTTTTGGATGTTTCTCTCGTTCATTTTTGACACGCCCACATATCGATATATTAATATATCCTTAATTTGTTTACTTTTTTTATTTTGGTACGATTGTAACGTAGAATATCTGGAAACCTGTAGAAGGTACGTTTCTGTGTATGTATATGTAATTTGGATGTGGGTTTTTCAAAAGGTTATTTGTATAAAAGATTAGTGTCTCGTTTGTTATTAAAGAAAATTTTAAATTTTCCAATTTGAAGATATTTCAAATATGTTTCATTTTTGGTTATATGATAAAAGAGTTTAATTTCATAATGTAAATATTTCGAATATTACCGTTTTGTTTAAAGATTCGGCTATGTATTAAGTATGCCTTATGAATTCAGTTTTTATATTAGTTTATGTAAGTATTTTTCAAAAAGCTTTGTATTTGACGAGCATAAAGAATAGTACAAAGTTTAAAAGATTTTCAATATAAGTATGGTGTTTCTTTATAATTTTAATTCATTTGTACGAATCATTTTTGCTAATGACTATACAATCATAGACTTCTATAAATTTTAAAGGTTTTCTAATAAACGACTATATATACATGTTTATACATGCACTATTTTCAAGATTTATTCTTGTTTTATATAGTATGAGTGTGTTACTTATTGAGTTTTATAACTCACACCATAATAGTTTGTTAGTTTTACAGGTTGGCAACTATATTGGTCAGCCATCAAGTTATTGGAATGTTATGCTCGAAGCAACGAATCACCCAAGTTGTAGTCACCCACTCTAGAGTCTTAAGAGATGTCGTAGAAATCTAGGAATTATGTTGCTTATGCTTTGTATCGTGCAATGCACGCTGTTATATGTGTGTAAATAAAGGTCTTGGTTTTTATGTATAGTTTTGGCCATGGAGCCCTGAATATTTATGATGTGTACTTGATTTGTCTTGAGTTAAATCAGAGGTCCTTTTGTATCTTTGTTTGTTATTATAGGTCGCGTGACTATGCTCGACTATGTTCCGGGTTGCCAGTTTTATGGCACATCATATTCATTTTTCGTCAGATTTGAGACTTAATGAGATGGGTTATTCCCGTCTCCTGTCGGTAGCGTCCTGTCTCTGATGGGATGTTACAAATAGCCTACATGGAGAGCCTTCTAGCACAGTCTCAAACATGGGCACACAATTAACTAAAATTTTTAGAGAGCCTTGTAGAAAGCCAATGGAAAAAACTCAACTCAAGTACGGTAAATTATTCTGTGACCGATGGTCAATTTGGGAGGACCATTCAGACCCTAGAAGATATGTTCCGCACATGTATAGTAGACTTTAGAGGAAGTTAGAATACCCGTCTCTCTTTGGATGAGTTTTCTAAAATAATAGCTAACAAATCAGATTAGGCATGACTTCTTGTGAGGCGTCATGTGGTATGCTATGCGGATCGCCCCTATTAGGCGAAGCTAGAGGAGCATATTAGTCTTGGGCCTGATTTAATCCAAGAAACGACTGAAAATAGCATAGGCATCCAACATAGGCTTAAAGAAGTTTAGAATCGTCAAAAGAGTTATGTAGACTGCTCATTGAGGGAGATAGAATTTGATGTAAGAGATTAAGCAATCCTAAAGGTGATATCGAAACATGGCGTAACGAAATTTGGAGTTAAGGGCAAGTTGGTCCTATGATATATTGAACTTTCAAGGTTATCAGAAGTATGAGGATAATTACTTGCCATTTGAGGCTACCAGTCGGACTAGGACACGTATATAATATTTTCATGTATCGATATTATGAAAGTATACATCAGATCTGTCTCACATGGTACAATGGACAGAGGTACCAATGCAAGAGGATGTGTCATATGAAGAACAACCAGTATGAATATCAGAGAGAGAACTCGAAGTTTTATGTAATAGGAAAACATCACTTGTCAAGTTGATTTGGGAACACCATAAGAAATATGAAGCGACTTTGGAGCTTGAGGCCAAATTCTTTGAGAAGTAATTCCATTTGCTTAATTCCTAGCCGGAGATTGTACTCTAAAACCCTCTGAATTTCGGATTTTGGGACGAAATTCCTTTGAGGGGAAAGATGTGAAATCCCATACTTCTGTAAGAGATTTATTATAAAATAATAGAAATTTGGGATCAAAAATTCAAACTTTGACTTGGTCGAAAAGGATCAAAATGTAATTTTTTTGAAACATTTAGGGACTAAAATGATAAACTTTGAGAGTTTTATTGGTAAATTTCACATTACTCAAACTTTAGGGGCCTTAATGATATTTTTCAAGGTCTGAAATGTGGCACCGTGATGGGCCGAGACGTGGCACCACATAGAGGGTGACATATGGCACCACCCAACTCATGACATGTCACACCACCCAACGCATGTCACGTACTCCTATCAGTGCATGGCATTTGATATTATTATGATATTACATACATTTATGTTGATTTCATGATTTTGTTTAGATATTTTTATACATACCAGACTTGAGTAAATCGATTGTTTTTACTATTTATTTTTAACATTTATGATTTTCGATTTTCCGCATGATACCTTAAAAATTACTTTGGTTATACTTGATTTTTCGTTGCTTACCTATATGATATTGAAAAGTATACTTGAACGATATTTAAACTAATCATGTAGCAGTATTTCAAAAGATGAAAAGATTTTCAAAACAAGTAATCGAGTTTCTATGAGTTTTTCCCACATATTCACCCCCATTACCTCCACGTGTAGTTCCAGTTAGGCGACTTTGTTGGGAACATCGTGGACAATGTGTAAAGCTTGGTACCGTAACTTTGGATTTGAATTTATTTCATCTTTTAGGTTAGTAAATGACTGTTGAACTTTCCATTATAAGTCTGTCATAGATATGCCACAGTATATTTTATAACTATTAATGATGGTGATGATGCAGAATTTAATACTTTAATTATGAGTTTTATTTACTTTATCGTAAATTGTGTTTAATGGTCACTCTGATACTCTGAGATATAAAATAAATTAGTCAAATAATATGTATAATAGCGTGAAATTTCACTTCGAATTGATTTCCTTTATTGCCGCTAGTTCAGGTTTTGGGTTGTGATGCATAATGCACATAAATATTTCTCACTTAGTTTTTCTTGATATTTTTAAACTTTTTTCTTACTCAAATTATGAATTACATTTGTCAAGTCCATCGAAATTTAAGATATGTAGTAAAAAAGTTGGGACACAATGTGAAATCAAGCCTTGAATCTAGGAGATGCTTTCGGTGCATCAAATGCAATGATGTCTGTTTATTCTCAATTAATCAAATCATTGCTTGTTTCTGGTTCAGGAAGCAAAACCCCACGACCTCATCACACACGCACGCTTCCTTCTTTCTAAATCCATTTATGATCAAACTGTTCCATAAAGTTGCAATTATCAAAATATTTTTTATGTATTTTTTTTTTTAATTTAAACACACACACGCTCCTGGGTTCCACACGTGCACACCCATTATTGTAAAAATCATCATGGCTTTAGAACTGGTTACCCAAAAAAATCATGACTTTAGAATTTTACAATATGACCTACTTATACGATATTATGAATGATTGTCGTCATTCAATAAGGAAAAAAAAATGAAAATTTCTTATTTTTTTAAATTTATTTTAAAAGATAGGGATGACAATACTTATTTTTTAATCATGATTTTAGAACTGCTGAACACGCTGAGCATTGATGTGTCTTGAGTATAGACCCGAGGTCCTCATGCATATTTGATGTCCATTACATGTCATATTATAGTGTTGGACTGTGTTCTAAATTACGTGATTTTTAGCAGAAGATTTTAGCAGTTTCAGAAACTTATGGAGATAGATTATCACTAACTCCTACCGGTTGTATCATGGCTTAGGCGGAATGCTACACAACCGATGTTATCAAGAAGTTCTTTGTAATTTTCCACATTACTTGAAAGGTGGTTGATGATGTACTAATAACTAAAGGATTTCTCAAATAATTGGACGCGGTTTATGCTAAGATTTTAGAGATGAGCCACTTTGGCCAAAACCAAAATCATAATGAGAGTGGGCCGACTATTAGACTGATGGACAAACATGATTCCAAAGTGGACAATATATATCAGTCTAGTTAGACCAATCTTATAATTATGATGTACATGCTTACAAATATTCCAAGAAATAAACACTTTCCCTATGCCAAATATATATATATTTGAAAAAAAAATGAGAAGAAGAAGAAGAAACAGACAGAAGTGGAACATAATTATCAAAAAGCGAAAATGCGAATAAGCCTATACCACAAAAAATCCCAATTGAAAAAAAAATCTAATAATTTATAAATTACCTAAATTTTATAAGTGAAATTATCAATCATATAATTAATGCTTAACACGTTATCAAAAAAATATATAAATCTTAAAATTTTATTCACCAGTTCATTTAAAGATTAATAAGTATAGCAAATATTAACTTATAATATAACAAATGTATATTTTTAAATTTTTTGGATAAATCGGTAAATAAAATTATAAAATTTGTGTATTTTTGATAACGTTCCAAATTATTAATTCACCTTTTTATAAGATAAATTATCTTTACACCACTTTAAGTTCAGGGAAAGTATACCTAGTACCCACAGATTTTTGATAATGATACTGCATCACCTATGAATTGTGTTTTATATCAATTAGCTATTTTTCGTTAACGGAATTAAGTCAATGATAATATCATTATGACATTTTTACTAAATCACTATATTGTATTGCTCATTGATACAGAATCGAAAAAATTAGGAGGTATAGTGATATTATCAAAATTCCTTAGTGATATAAAAATAACCTAATAATAATAATAATAATAATAATAATATAATAATAATAATAATTATTATTATTATTATTATTATTATTATTATTATTATTATTATTATATTCAATTTAATAATAACTCATATAATTATATATAATGAATTCATATTATTACTCTTCTGTTGGTGCTATTTCCGATGGCTGTGTTTGGTGGGGTTGTTGCTGATAATGATGATGATGATTATTCATCATCTTCTTCTATAAAACGAAAAAATAATTCACAATATCAAAAAATATATATAATAATACTTAGTATTAATAAGGTAGCAAAACCATAAAATATAAACTATGTAGAAATTATTTATTGAGGAAATTAGTTTCCATTATAAATAATAACTGAAATTGCTGACAATAAAAAAATATTGTCAATAGTTAATGGCTGAGGAGATCCTTATAGACGTACTCATATGCTTTCTAGTTTCCTCACCAGTCACCACTTAGACGCACGTCTATACCCCTCCTCCCACATGCTTGTTAAGCTCCTTAACCACAAATACGTCTGTCACTACTCACTCGTTCCACCAACAACAGTCCAGCCATACATCACTAAAAGAGTCCTCAAGCTACCATAAAATGAGAATTTTTGAATGCTTTCATTTAATAATAATATGAATTTATTATATATAATTATATGAATTATTATTAAATTAAAAAATATTATTAATTTTTTTAATTTTTTTTATATTATCTTTGAACCATTAAGGAATTATGATAATGTCACTACACCTCTTACCTTTAGATTTTGTATAAAAGAGTCACTATAATATAGTAATTAGATAAAAATATCATTTTAACTTCATCATTTACAGTTAACAAAAAAATAGCACATGATATAAAATATTAATAAGAGGCAGTGTAATGTTATTATAAAAAAAATTTGTTCTGATGCAAAGATAATTTCATTTTTTATAATAAACTAGTATAGAGCCCGCACTTTATGCGGGTTGAACACATCTTTGACTATAATTTCATATAATAACAAAATATTTAATATTATTTTAGGTATTGATCTTGTAAATGATTCGGATCTAGTTGGTTTTATATTTTAAATGAGGTAATTGGTTTACTTAGACTTAATATTTATGTCTCATTTGTTTGTCTAACAATTATCAAACAATATTTCTAATTCACATTAGAGTTTCTCTTTCATGTTACTCTCTCATTCGAAATCATATTCATATTTATAAATAATTTTAAAAGCATTTAATTTTCTTTCGGATGAATTCTAATGAAATTTAATGTAATTTTTTATATTAAACTTAAATTTTCTTATAAAATTCGAAATCTTGACGGTCACTATGCAAAAGCTAATCATTACAGTCTGCATCATGAAACAAAATAAATAATAAAAAATTCATTAAAAAAACTTATAGAAATAATTCAACGTAAAATAACAAATGACAATAGACCAAAAAACTAAAAAATTGTCTAGTTTTTTAGGATGACTGCTATTTATTTCTCTTATTTTAATAGAAGATTATGTTTTAATATTGTAATAGGTTTTTTTATTTTAATTTTATAAGTTTATGATGAAAAATTAATTGTAGAGATTATGTACCATGTACGTTTTTTTAATTTTATAGGAGATTACAATATATCTTTTTATTGTAATAAGTAATAAAAAATAATTATAAAGATTAGGTACCACCTATGTTTTTTTTTATATGATTTTATTTTTATAATTTAATAATAATAATTACATTATTAATTAATTAAATTAATAAGTTTCTCATTTTAATATGATATTATGTTTATATGTAATAGGTTTATTATTTTAATTTTATAATAAAAAAATTATGTATACATATATTAATTTTATAATTTAATAATAGAAAATCATATATATTTTAATTTTATAACTTAATAATAAATATGAGATTCTATTTTTATATTGTAATAAATTTCTTATTTTAATAATTTTAATTTTAATTTTATAATATTAAAATAAAAAAATTACTTTTAGAGATATTTTAATTTTATTATTTAATAATAAAAAATAATTGTAGAGTTTAGGTGTCAAGTATTAAATTAATAGTTTTCTTATTTTAATAAGAGATTTTTTTTATTTTATAATAGGTTTCTTACTTATTAATAATTAATTAAATTAATAGGTTTCTTATTTTAATTGGAGATTATATTTTTATATTGTAATAAATTTCTTATTTTAATTATACAATTTAATAATAAAAACATTATAGAGATATTTTAATATTATAATTTAATAATAAATATGAGATTCATTTTTATATTGCAATAATTTTCTTAATTTAATAATTTATTATTTCAATTAATTTTAGAGATGTTTTAATTTTATTATTTTATAATAATAAATTATTGTATTAAATTAATAGATTTCTTATTTTAATAGGATATTATGTTTTTATTTTATAGTATGTTATTGTTTTAATTTGAATAATAAAACTAATTTTAGAGATATTTTAATTTTCCAATTTAATGTACTGTTATTTTATTAGGTTTCTTATTTAATAGATTTATTAATTTAATTATAGTTTAATAGAATTAAATAGTGAGCCGCCACGTGCACGATTGAGAGGCTTAAAAATATTTAAAAATAATTTATTATTTTAATTTTATTTCAAATAAAAATTTAATTTTAAAGTTATTCTAATTTTATAATAATAAATTATTGATTAGATTAGGTGACATATATTAAATTAATAGGTTTCTTCTTTTAATAGGAGATTATGATTTTATTTTATACTAGGTTTCTTAATTGAATTTTTAATAATAAAACTAATTTTAGAGATATTTTAATTTTGTAATTTAATGTCTTGTTATTGTAATAGTTTTCTTATTTAATAAAATTTAATAGTGAGTCATCACGTGGCCCAATTGGGAGGATTAAAAAATTTAACTTATATATATATATATATGTGTGTATTTTTATTATAATAGGTTTCTTATTTAAAAAAAATTAATATTGAGCTACTATGTGGCGCAACAAGGAAAACTTTATATATATGTGTGTGTGTATTGCCATTGCCTACGGCACGTTGTTACAGAATTTATCGCATGATCTACCATTGTCATTTTCAGAGAGATTTTAGGATTATGTTTTTTGATTTATTTGATGACCTATAATTGGCATTTTCCGAGAGATTTTATAATGAAAAGATTCTGTTACTTGATTTGTTTGATAACCTATAAATTAAAGGATTTGATTTGATTTTTTTTTGTTAACCTATAATTGTCATTTTCAGAGAGATTTTATAATGAAGGGATTATGTATATGCCATTAGATTATAATAAAAGAATCTGAATCGCCAATTAAGCCACATAAACATTTGGGTACTTTATTTCTCTTTATCGTAACCATTTGTTACATTCTCTTTCATACACTAAATGACAAATACTATTATGATTTATAATTAGGGATGACAATGAGTATGGTTTGTTACGGGTTTGTCATTACCAAACACGCACCCGCATATGTAAATAAATTACCAAACCCGCAGCATACCGTTGCAGGTTTTAATTTTCATTACCAAACCTACACCCGCATATAAAAATAAATTACCAAACTCGCAATGGTACCCAACGGATTTTTTGCGGGTTTTTAAAATATTGAATTCCCTTATGCTCTTAATAATACAATCTTTTTAATTAAACATTGATATTTTTTCATAACATACAAAAAAAGTATTTGACAGTTTACAAATTAGGACACATAAGTAAAAGTTTAAAATATTTATAATAATGTCAAATTCATATCATCACAATTACATCCATGAATCACTAGCTGAATATTCTTCATTATGTTAAATTTATATCATCAAAACCATGACCAGAAGCAATTCAAAAATATTAAGATAGAACGATCCAAAAATTAAAAGTTAGTAAATCATTTTATATGAGGGATTTTTTTTCATAAAAATATAAAATAAAAAAATTAAGCTTGCGGGTAGCAGATACCCGCTGGTTTTGTTTAATTACCAAACTCGTACCAAACCCGCAGCGGGTTTTATTTTAAATTACCAAACCCGCTTAAATATTTACCAAATTCTACCAATTACGGACAGATTTTTGCGGGTTTGCGGGCGAAATTATCATCCATATTTATATATATATATATATAATATATATATATATATATTATATATATATATATATATATAAACAAAATAAAAAGGGAAATTATGCACGTTCCACAAATGTACAAGTTATAGGTGTTCATAGGGTCGGGTCTGACTCGACTCGATGTAATGAAAAAGGAAAAAATAAATTTTCCGATTGCAAAACTTGAGAATGGAACCCATGGCCATTTACAAATTAATCTAATACTTTGTCATTTCAGCTACACAATTACCTAACCAAATTTGTATCATTAAAACTATATATATTATATTTACTGTATATTATGAAGATTGCAAAACTTGAGAATCGAACATGTGATTACTTAAAAATTAATCAAATACTTTGTTATTTCAGTTACACACTTATTTTGTCAAATTCGTATTATTAAAACTCTATATATATTATATTTACCCGATCCAACCCGTAATTTTTTTACTCGACCCGTTGTGACATGACCCGCGCGGGTCACCTTTTCAAATTTCGAGTTTCGAGTCGGAAGACCCGAATGACCCAACCCTATCGGATAATTAAAAATGTGAAAAATCTGACCCGACCCGACTCGTGAACACCCCTATTACAACTAATGCAATAAAACAGACCAACCAAACAATCTGCGGACCCCAACCATTCTCTTACTTGTAAGCATTTATTATTATTATATTCTGAAACGTGTTTCCACTTCATCCCAGCCCTCCGTTTGTCTCATACTACCAATCTGACAGTCCTGATACGCGCAGGGTGATGACTAAAAACCTAAATTTTAGGTAAAAAGTCCACAGTTTGACCAAAGACCACTAAGAAAGAGAGAGAATATTTAAATTCATTTTAAGAATAAATAAATTGATTACGCCAGCGTACCTTTGACTCTCTCTCTCTTCTCTTAAACCCACCCTTTCCACTCCTCTATTTCTCCACTTCTGATTTTTCTTTTTGCCAAGCCTTCAATTTTCCCTCACTTTCTCGCCGAATTTTCTCACTTGCCAAACAGGAAAAAAGTTATAAACAAAAATGGTTACAGATGATTTGCACATTACGGTTCCGAGTTTCTTCAGGTGTCCGATATCACTAGAAGTAATGAAATCACCTGTGAGTCTATGCACGGGCGTCACCTACGACCGAGCATGCATCCAACGGTGGCTAGACGGCGGCAACAACACCTGTCCGGCCACGATGCAGGTGCTTCAAAGCAAAGAGTTCGTTCCTAATCGCACCCTACAACGCCTCATCCAGATCTGGTCCGACTCGGTCCAGCACCGAGTTGACTCGTCCGAGTCATCTCCTCGCATAATCCTCTCTCAAGACGAAGTCAAAGACATCATTAGCGTCGCCGTGACAAAGATCAAGGATTTTTCAGAGAATTTATCGAAGATTATCGCGTTCGCTAAAGAATCCAATGAGAACAATATATTTATAGCGAAATTCGACGGGTTGGTTGTGATGGTCGTTGAGATTTTGAGTAATGTTAATGATTTGAATATATTAAAGCAAGTAATTAGGGTTTTGGATTTGATTTTGAGCAAAATTGAAGATAAAAAACAGTTGATGAACTTGATATTGAAGCGCGATCAAGACTGCTTGAATTCACTGCTGCTTGTGTTAAGGCAACATGAATGCGTTGATTCAAGAATTGTATCTCTTAAAATTCTCGAATTCATCGCCGTCGATGCCGATTTGAAGGTGAAAATCGCCGAGAAAGACGGATTACTAGCCGAAATTGCGAAATCGCTCAGTTTAGATTACGACCGGAGAGTAATTGAGGCGAGTTTATCGTTTCTAATCGCGATTTCATCGTCGAAACGCGTGAAAACGAAGTTGATTTATCTGAACGTGATCACAGAGTTGAGAAAATTGATAACAGATCATAACGGTAGTAATGGTAACGGAAATGGGAGCGGAAAAGACAGCGTTTTGGTAACGGAGAAGGCGTTGAAGCTTGTGGAGGTATTGTGTTCGAGCAAGCAAGGGAGAGCGGAGATATGCCGAGATGCTGGCTTGCTAAACGGTGTCGTGCAAAAGATGTTGAAAGTATCGAGTGTGGCTACGGAGCACGCGGTGACGATACTCTGGAGCGTGTGTTATTTGTATAGAGATCAGACGGCGCAGGAGGCGGTGTCGAGTAGCAACGTGTTGACCAAGATATTGCTGCTGATGCAGAGTAATTGCTCGGCCGCTGTACGGCATATGAGTGCTGATTTGTTGAAGATTTTTAGGGTTAATTATAAGTCGTGTCTTTCTTCTAGTTATGATACTAAAACAACTCATATTATGCCCTTTTGAATTTTGATTGATCATCATAATCATCATTATCAAATTAAAATTTTTTTGGGGGTTGGAAAAAGAATCAAAAATGAAAATGTTTAGATGGTAGTTTAAAGGGAAATGTTTTTTTTGTTGTAAATCAAAGGAAATTTTGTTACTGATCAATGAAAATACAAGCGCAATTCATTTCAATTGGGGAATTGCTTTCTCTTAATTTTTTTTTATTACAATTTTTAGATTCACTTCTGTTCGAGTTTTGTTGGAATGCTGCCTTGTGTTTGTATGACTTTTTTATTTGGGAACACGAGAGAATCTTGATATGTGTGCCAGAAAGCAAGAAATATCGAACCGGTAAAAATCGGCGGGTTCCAACCGGTTCCGGTTTCAAAATCAGAACCGGAATCGATTTTTTGTTCGGTTCAGTTAAGGTACGACCATAGCCGAATCGAACGAAATCGGACGGTTCCAACGATTCTACGGTTCTAATCGAATCCGTACGGTTCCGATTTGAACCTAAGTAGCCGTTGGGCTGCTGCCTTTAAATGTATTTTTTTAAATCTAATTACTAAATTATCCTTAATAACATTAATAAAACGACTAGTTTTAGGGACAATTTATGTATCACAAAAATAATCCCAAAATGTATAAATAAATGTCATTCTTCATTTTTTCAACACACTAATTCTCAAATCTCTCAATTTCTCAATTCTCTCATCTTCAATTTCTCATATTGATTTAATTTTACAATTATTCAATATTAACAAACAATGGTAAGGTCATATGAGAACACCATGTGCAATATGTCAACCCAAGAGAGTGGCCAAAATATCGGTACACGGAGAAGATAAGTTAAGTCTCGATCTTCCGATATTTTTAAAATTCATTTTCATTTAGTCGACTAAAAATGAAGGTTAAAGAAAAATATGCAACTATTGTGGTGTATCTTACAAATTTACTGGCGGCTATGACAATATAAACAAGCACTTGGATAGACATCATGCTGTTGAAATTGGACTTGATACAACACAAACTCAAATGAGTAGCTACACTTCATCTAATAGAGGTACGAGTTCTTTAGATTTATTTAAATATTCTGTTGCTAAAAATGGAGAAGAATTTGATAAATTTACTTGTATGACATATTTTTCTTTAAGTTTTGGTGAAAAAAGTGCTTTTACTAATTATGTTTGAAATGCTTTAAATCATGCTGTCTGTAAAATGCCTAGAAATACAACAAAACGATAAATTTTTAAATTATACAAAAATAGTAAAATTATTTTTAATGAAATATTTAAAGATATTAAAGGTCATATTTCTATTTATTCTGATATTTGAAGTGACAATTAGCAAACACACTCATACATGGGTGTGACTTGTCATTGGATTGATACATCATGAAACATGCAAAAATGACTTATTTCATTTAGAGTTTTTGATGAGCATCATACTACACAAAATATTTATAGAATAATTAAAGTAATTTTTAATGAATATGATTTATTAGGTAAAATTTTAACAATTGATTTTGACAATGCATCTGTAAATATTACATCAATTAGATATTTAAAAGAAATATGCAAATTAAATTTGCAGGGTCAATTTTTCATGTTCGTTGCACATGCAATTCCTTAATTTATGTGTTCAAGATGGTCTGACTTATTTAGAACATCACATTAATCCTATTAAGATTGCACTTAATTGTATTTTGTCATATTCTAATGTCAGGAGAGAATGGACCAAGTTTTATAAATTAAATGATGTTAAATCGATAAAATTTTCATGAAATGTTCAAACTCGTTGGAATTCAACTTATTTTCTTTCAACTCAAGTTTTTCAATACAAAGATGTAATATTCCCAACATGTTTAACATATAACGCTTTTGCCTAGTTAATGAGATATTTGTGAAAAAATTAAAACTTTTACAATTTTTTAATGATGCTACAAATATTTTTAGTGAGATTTATTATTCTACAATAAATTTATGTTTTGTTGAATGTTTGAATATTGTTAGTACTCTATATGAGCATGCTGAAAGTTTAAATGTTAATGATATTGTTTTAGTTGAAGTTATTGCTTTTATGAAGAGAAAATGACTCACTTATTTTAAAGATATTTCATTACTTTATCTTATTGCCAATTTTTTATCATAATTTAAATTAGAAGGTTTGAATAGTGGCTTACAAACTTATTATACATATTTAGGAATAGTTGATGAAATTATAAAAATAATAGATAAAATAAAAAATTAATTTAATAGATTATTTAATGATTATATTAGTAGATATAACTTACAATCATCAGGACAATCTAAGAGCGAACCCGTAATACATTTAAGACTTAGCGTAGGTGATCGTTGGTTACTACAACAAAATAAAAAATATAGGGATAACACGACTAATAATCCAGAATTAGATAATTATTTATCTATCGATTTCGAGTTTCCTCCTGATAGTTTAGGGAGTAAAAATTTTCAAGTACTTGACTGGTGGAACCAACATCAAAATGTCTATCTTGTTTTATTAATTATTGTTAAAAAGGTTTTGGCTGCACCTGTTTCCACCATTGCGGTTGAACAAGCCTTCAACTTAGGAGACAATATTTTGGAAGCGAGACGGTCTTCATTACATCCAAACACTTTAGAAGCAACAACATGTGTGGATGATTGGACCCGAGTTGATCTGAGGAAAATAAGATGCCCCCGATGATTTTGAAGACTTATTCGACAATGCATCTGCAAG
This sequence comes from Zanthoxylum bungeanum, assembly GCA_019454045.1. Classification (NCBI taxonomy): domain Eukaryota; kingdom Viridiplantae; phylum Streptophyta; class Magnoliopsida; order Sapindales; family Rutaceae; genus Zanthoxylum; species Zanthoxylum bungeanum. The sequence goes on along the minus strand of SKCR01027657.1, from coordinate 78,240 downwards.
TGCAAGCGGAACGGAGCTGAAAGATCAACAATAGACATAGCTAATGATGATGAGTAAATAATTGTAATGGGGAACTATCTAAAAAATATAATGGAATTACGTGAGCTTTGATTTCTCTCTCCCCTAAAGGATACGTAAGCAACTTAAGTTTTAAAATTTTAAGTTCAAGCTCTTTTATTTTAGTTTGAATTTAATGTAACTAAATTCAAATTAATAATTTTAAATAAATTTGAAATCTCATATTTAATTTTAAAAAAATTAAAATTAATAAAAAACCGAAACTAAACTGAAACGGTTCGATTCGATTCCGGTTCCCGGTTCCACATTCTTGTGAAATCAGAACCTAACCGGAATTATCTGATTCGGTTCCGGTACCGAATTGAACCTTCTCGCTTGGTGTTTAAAACAACTGCCATTTATATTTTATTATTTTCATAATACTCTAACACTCTTCCTAAGATCAAAAAGTCAAGGTTTATTTATGTTTTTTCATATTTATCCTTGTTATAAAATAATTATCATTTTTGCATCATTATTAATATATTAAAAATTATTAAAAATATAAAAATATAATTATAGAATATAATATTTTCATATAAAATTATTATAAGACCTAAGTTTTTTTCAGAAAATTATTTTTGTTAATTATCTTCAAAAATACAACTAAAATATTTATAGGAAATATATGAAATGTTAATTTAATACTCTTTTTAGGCATTATATTTATTTATTTGTATTTGAATATCTTAGGTAATATTTTCTTGATAATTAAGTTTTGAAGAAAGAATTAGCAAGTTTTAGATATTATAATAAATAATATTCCCATGCTTTATTTTATTTGTTTATTATATTGTAGTACAAAACTAACTAGGAAAACATAAATTTCTATAGTAATATTAATTTTAAAATCATTTTTCTATAAAATATTATATTTTGTAATAATTTTCATATATATTTTAATTTTTTTAATGTTAACAGTGAAGTAAATGGTTAATTATTTATGACAAAGGTAAATATCTCAAAACATTAATAAAAACATAATATTTCTTTTATTTTTTTGACCTAGGGGTGCTGGAGGGTTACTAAAATAGTATGAGAATAAGTGGTAGATAACAATGAAATAATAGGAGACTGAGTAACATCACGGAAATTCCGACATAAATATCGATGACCACTTCATTGTAGAAGACGTAATACGTGATATAAATCATGCTTGAGTGTGTATGTACTTGCGAAATTATTTTTCGGACATTCGATAAATCATTTGCAGTTTTAATATAAAATTATTTGTTCTATACTGGACAAACTTTAATATTTTGGCCATAACTTTGGCTATTGATATCTGATTTCAGTGATCGTGGTGGAGTTTCGAAGCTAAGACGAAGATCTATAATTTTTATGTTTAGCATTGTCTTAAATTCCGACCATAAATAGGTCGAAAAATGCTAGTCTTGTTGCCTGTATTGTAGCAACTCATGATTTCTCTAGCAAATTCACTATGTGATTAAATGAAATTAATATTCTATTATAAAAATATAGCCCCCATGTTTTTTTAACACCATTGACTACTATTCACCTTCAACTTTCTTGAACTTCTCACGAATTTTCTAGATCAAAAACAACAAGTTTGGACTATCTGTCTCACTCACACGCCAACAATGAGGATTTTTGTGCCCTCAAGCTAATTCTCAAGCCTAATAAGTTTTCCCTCACTCGTTTCTTTCTCTATTTCGAAATTTAACATACATTATTCATCATCCCCATTTGAATCCATGAAGATAGGGAGCTGTTATGGACTGGTATAACTTGAATAGGCACTAAGTGAGAGTTATTCTTGCATTTTATGTTAGTATAGCATCAAATGAGCCTTAGATTATACAGAACATGCAAGTCCCCAAATAGGCGTCCATAATGTGAGGTAGAGAGGCTTTGAGTGGCTGGATTCTGAAAATTATGTGCGTCGAAAATATGGATTGTGATGTTAATATGTGGTTTGTTTACTTGGTAATTTATTTATTTTTTGTGTTGAATATGCTTGAAGTATTACATGATTGGCTTGCAAAAAACAGTGAGTTGAGAGGACAAGAGCTGATTTTTGGTTTTGTGTTTGAAGACAATATGTAGTGGTCTATGTTTTGGGTGATGCTAGTTTGTAGAGTTTGCTTGGACAAGTTGTGTTAATGGTGTTTAAATGGGCATATTGCATGCCAACTATTCGAAAAAGTATATAACCTAGATTAAATTAATAAAATCCGTAAGTTTTAGGCATAATAAAGAGTTTTCATAATAATAAAAATTCTATTGGGGGTTGTCGAATTGAGAGTATTAGGAAGATGATAGATTAAGGAAGTGGAGCAGTGAAATTAACTTGAAATATATAGAGTTTTTGATACAAATGATGAACCATAACATTCTAAGTAAAATAGACATATAAGAGAGTAACATATCCAAAAATCAGAATTTTTAGACTTAGGATGAAGCCAAACCAAATTTTTTTGAAGTTGAGTGATCCGCAGCCACTGAAAAGCCCATGAATTTTGGGTTAGAACTTGAGTTTACGAAATCAAAACAAAGATCCGTAAAAACCGACATGAACTAGACATATTAAAGTGCATTATATTAAAATTTCAGCCTTTGATTCCATCAAAATTAATTGTAGTGAATTTTCAAAGTTAACCATTGAGCATGAGATTTTAATGACTAGCCGGAATTTGAAATTTCTTACCGCACTTCCGTAACTTCAAATCTAGGTCCGTAAAATACTTAGATAACCCGAGTACCTTGAATTTTAGTGAATTTGGGATCTCATGCGTTGTACAGCCTAATTAATATTTAAGAATTAGTTTTGCCATGCCTAGTCTATTGAGTTGGATTTACTATAAGTTACTGACATGAGCTCACATCGTTAACAATTTTATAGCGAGCTTCTAGACAATCATCAAGCTCTGTGAGTCTATATCTATGTTTTAGTAATAGTTTGATTTTGATTTAATAATGTGATATTTTAATGTATGTTTATAAATGTTTTAAAAGAAAGGATTTCAGATACATATTTTTGAATAAGTTTATGATTAAGGATTTCAGATACATATTTTTTGAATAAGTTTATGATTATATGATTTTGTCAAGACACTCGAAAATGTGTTGATGTTTTTAAACCGTAAAACTTTATTTCTATCGAGACGCTTGAAAACCCATTTCCGTTAATGTGCTTTATATTCTTACGTTTTTGACCCTATGTGACTCTTGTATATGTTTCATTCCGGCATCATCGGGGCATTTGTTATGGGGTCCTGACCATTAGAAAATGGCTAGCCCACTACCCTATGTCGACATGGTCTTGTTCGGACATTGTCCGGTCTTTGCGTGTGACTCGGGTAATAGACGCTTGTTGATTTTGATGAGAATATTCCAAAAAAACATGATATGAGATTTTGATAACGGTTTTAAGATTCTGAGGAGTTTATACATATTGGATTTTATTTGATTATGTTATTTTTGTTATCCACTCACCAAGTCGTTCAAACGATCTGACCCCTCCAACTCCACAATTTACTTAGCAGGTAATTTTAGTTGGTGAGCCATAACCGAACAGGAGCCTGGAATCGAGGAATTGAGTTTACTATAATCACTAGAGTATGGGTCTATCATGCTAAGTTTGTTGTTCACATTCAGATAGAATGCATGTATGTCAGCGTGAGTCAAGTCTACATGTATATAATATTATTTATATAAAGTATAAGTATTTATTTAAAGTCAGTAAGTTTGTTTATACAACACTAATTAATTCATGAAATAATTTAGTAAATGTCTTTTATCGTAACATAGTTAAATGAATAGTCAAGAAAGTTTAGAAATGGTCAGAGGCTCAGGGTGGTGGTGAGGATCCATCACCTGGTGGTAACATCTCCGCACTAGGGATGTTACAAAGATGGTATCAGAGCATGGTCTTGGGGTCAATGACTACAGTAGAAGGGTGATAGTGTCTTATATGTGTGGTATGCCCGATGTACCCATATATAAGGGGCTACTCTCCAGTATCCTCGATCATTTAGTATGTCTGGATTTACCTTAATATGAAATATTCTATAAAGGTAGTCGAGGCCATCCACATATAAATTTTCCAAATAGAAATAGGAATCTGATATGTGAATATGCGGCAATATACCGAAGTATGTTAAGAGTTAGCTACACCCTTCATTGATGAATAATGGGTAACAAGCCGAAACTGTTCGGGAACAAGAATAGAGAAAGAACTCTAGCAACATAATAGCATCACAGACGAGTAGAACACGAGTAAGCTATATAGCTGTCTTAGTCTCGAACAGATACCGTAGAAAAAAGATTATCAAAATATTATCTGGAATCCACTAAATAATCTAAAACACATATAGTGCTCTAATCCTTCAAATAATACTCTTTTCTAGCTCATCGTGCAATAATTACATTCCTTCAAAGAAAGCTTCCTTATCCGGAATAAATAAGTATACCTCTATATATCCTGACTCTTCAGAAGACCAATAAACCCGAGATGTAAGTTAATTTTCTCTTGGTATACGACACTTTTAGTTGTCATTAAAACTCACATTAGATCCTATTAGTTTGGAAAGTGCGTTAAGGTGATTTAGGGAACTTTAGTTGATATTTGTTCATGATATCTGTATTTAGATAAGTACAAGATAGATTGAGGAGATAAATCGATTGTGAAATAAAGTAAAACAAGTTATAGTAAGATAGTCTCCTCCCAAAACAAACTAATGAAGTAACCATGGAAATAATTAGCTTTATATGGAGATAGTTGCTTATCAAAAAGCCTGACCTTGACCCAATGCACCAAAATAGACAGATCTTACGGATAAGTCCTTAGAACTTTTAAAGCAAGTAATGACTGTTGAGGAATATTAAAGGTTGTGCGACATATTCATCGGTCATCATATGGAGTTTTTTTTCTAAAATATTAGAATTTTGTGAGCAATTTGAACATTGAGAGTGATAACTAGACAAGAAAGCTTTTAGATAGACTCGAACCGAAAGAACACTACCCTCATAAAGCCCTTCATTTGATTATAACCTAGTTAATACCAACAACCTGGTATTCGCGATCAATGTAAAAGCCTTAAAGAAGACATTTTAAGCTACCAAACGAGTTATCAAGTGCATTCCCATTAAGAGAGATATCAAGACCTGTATAGACTTAGTCATAGGTATACCACTTTAGTTATTCCTCTTAACAAAATGTTTCTAATATCGCTTAAGGGAGTTTATGATGCAATCACAACAAACCTCTATGTATCCCAATGTGTTGGGTTTCTAGGTCAAACCAAGATCAATTAAGCATATGAAACATGTGAATACATCAAAGTAAAGTAGTGTAAATACTCACTTTGATCGGCTAATTGGATACGTTGAACGACAAAATTTTGCTCCTTGATGTATTCAGCCAAGCCCTCCTTGTGTTGATCTTCAAGCTCCAAGCTTTGAGTGTTGATTCCAAGCTCATGGGAAAGGTTTCCCTAACACCTTTGAATGACTCCTTTTGTGTGCTAGCACTTGTGATTTTTGAAGCAAAAATCACTCAACATGAACCCTAGGTTCACGCCTAAGTGAGAGGAAAAAGATGAAGAAGTTTCGGCCTCAGGCCATTAGAAGAGAGAGATAGTGATTTTTGTGTAATGTTAAAATGATTTCCAAAAAAAAAAACAATTATCATATACCAAAACCAAACTTTTGGTATTAGTCATTCCAAATGACAAAGAGTGCAAAAAAAGCAACCACCAACTTCTATCACCATAAAGTAATAAAGTTGACTAGTTGATGTGACTTCTGGGCCTCACTTGATTCAAAATTCGAGTGGGCCGCAAACACTCCCGGGCTTGGGTTCGCTAATTTCGAATTAACGAATTTTCCGTTGTGACGTAATTAAATCAAATTTAATTAAATAATTTTGCCTAGTAAAATTACTATTCACGTCGCTAGTGAATTAATTCTAAATAAACTCGTTTGCTCGAATTAAAATCTAATTTTTCTTCCGTGTCGAAATCTAATTTCGTATAATATATCGAATATATTATTTTATCGATTAATTCCAAATTAATTGTTCTCTATTTAAATAGTATTTTATCCCAGATAAAATTTCTCCGCAATTAATCATAGATTAATTTTCTCTCTCTTATAATTAATCCCAGATTAATTATGTCCGAGTCATACGTCATCGGTGAATCTTCGGGAAGCGACCCATGAGATCCTTGGATATGTTGGCAGTAAATCCGGTCATCGGACTATCCGAACACGTACGTACCTAGTACTACGTTTTTACCGATTTACAAGACATGGTTGGCTTCTAGCAAAGCACCGTGCCTACCCAATTCTGCAGAAATATTCTTAAAGGAATATATAATCTGTATCAGGCATAATATACGTAGTATTGCGTATTACGATCCAGTATCGGATGTCACATGCAAGGCCTAGGGCTGGAATTGTGTCTGCCCCGTACGAAGCATATGTCAGATCTCTGGTAACTAGTCTCTATAATCGGATAAGCATGACCTAGTCATATTATCCCGATAGCTGCAGCATACAAGAGTACCAGTTCCTTATCCTACGTGACCATCATCTCCATATGACTGAAGTGATACTTCCATCTTGACATCACACCCAATACACTACGATTCTCAATATACCCAGAAGAGGCGTACACAGAACCTGTTAAAGCCCTGGACGACCAAAACCAAAGTACATTGATTGTCGCAAGTATTAGCGATATAAGTCTCAGGTTAAGACCAAATACACCTACCCTGATTCGGACTTCCATAGACACATAGTCATATTACCAATGGAATTCTGAGGGGTCTATCGAGAGCGAAGCTGTTTCCGTACCATCGGTAAACACAACCTCCTATCACACTTGCATAAGTATCAAATACTTAAATATATGAGAACTATGCCGTTATGCTCCCACAATGCGCACAAGTGCAATACTAGTCTATTCCGCATTATCGATGTCCAGTCTCGATAATACTAAGACTAGGGACATTTTAATGATTAAACCTTAGTGGATTAATATTGTTTCATATCTTATTAATCCGGAACTAATCATATAGACTTTTATCATTTATATATCTTGGTAATCCAATTACAAATGATAAAAGAGCAATTTCCTTTGTCACATAGTTAATTTGTACAACAACACCATGTCCTGTGCAAATAGTGATGCAATGGGTCATAATTGTCCAACAATCTCCCACTTGGCCTATAACCAATCATTCAAGTGCCCTACACTTGAACTATGTACGGGTCGCTCAAATTTCTGCTGAGAAACTGCTTTCGTCAGCGGATTTGCAAGGTTATCATCTGATGCGATTTATTCGATTATCACATCGCCACGATGTATGATCCGAACGAATCAGATGAATAGTTGAAGTATATACTTGGATCGTTGATGAGACCATTAATTCTTTAGCTTGTGATGTAGCCTAGCTCAGCTGCTAACAGAACTACTCCTAATCTAATTAGGATTATTATAGATCCAAAAAGCTTCTATTGCTGCCTCAGCTGCAGTAATATTCCGTTTTGTTCTTTATTCGGCAACAGTATCTTGCTTGGAAGATTTCCAGCTCAATGTTCCGTTATTCAAACTATATGGTACCCTTATTACGACTTATAGTCATTTTTATCGGTTTGGAAACTTGCAGCAGTGAACCCAGTCACTTCAAGTTCTCCTTTCCATAGCTTAAGAAAGCATCCTTAGTTCCTCTAAGATACTTAAGGATGTTATTAACATCAATCCAGTGACCATCATTTGGATTGGTCTGATTGTTACTCTATACGCTCAAAGCATATGGACACCAGGTCGCGTACATATCTTTCAATGTACGAGTTCTCGGAGAGTGCCAACAACTTTTAGATCTATCCTAGTAGATCCTTATTCCTAGAATAAAGGTTGTCTCTCCCAAGTAATCTACGGCGAATTTTCATGAAAGCCAAGCTTTCACCGATTGTATTATGGGAATGTCATTTCCAAGAAATGATATGTCATCATTATATAAGACAATCATTGTCAGTGCGCTCCCACTAACCTCCTTATATACACAAGAATCATCTTTGTTTTGAATTAAATCATATACCATTATGATTACATCAAAATGTTAATTCCAAGAATGCAATGATTGCTTCAATCCATAAATGGATCGAATTAACTTGCAAACCTTGTTTGCTTGTTTTGGTACAACAAAACCGTCAGGATGTTGTAAACATCCTCTAAAAGGTTTCCGTTTAAGGAAAGCGATTTTGACGTTCAGCTGCCATATTTCATAAATGAAACATGCAGCATTAGCAAGCATTATCCAAATGGATTTAATCATGGCGACGAATAAAAGGTTTCGTCGTAATCGACACAATGTTGATAACGATACCTTTTCGCTACAAGCCTAGCTTTGTACATTTGTATGTTGCCAACCATGTATGTTGCCAACCATGTATGTCTTCCTTGAAGACTCATATAGTACCAATAGGCATAATGCCTTCCGGTACAATAACCAGTGTCCAAACTTGGTTGGTATACATGGAAACCATTTCAGACTTCATGGAACTTTGCCATAATAGGGAGTCGATACCTTGTATCACTTCCTTATTCGTAGCCAGTTCGTATTCCTCAATAAGATTGACATATTCATGTGGTGAGATCAGAAACCCATACCTGCCAGGTTATTTTCTGACTCTCTCCGACTTACGCGGTTCTTGTGTATTCGAAGATTGTGGTACTGTTTCATCCCTGATGAACTGTTTGTGTTCCATTAAGGAATCGGTGCCTGGAACAGTATTACTCTGATTTTCATCGAGTCTTACTTTCCTCCCACTTACCACTGCATATAGGTATTCCTCTTAGGAAAAACCGCATGGCGAGCAACAAATACATTGTTCGCTTGTGAGTTGTATAAGTACTATACTTTGGTTTCCCTAGGATAACCTACAAATTAGGCACTTATCTGATTTGGGTTCTAGTTTGGTATCATCCAAACATATGCCTAGCATTCCCAAATCTCCAGGAATGAGAAAACCCGGTTTCTTTCCTGTTCATATCTAATATGAAATTTGTCTAACAGATTTTTATGGAACCTTATTCAAAATAAGTATTGCACTGTTTAATGCGTATCCCTTGAAGGAAAATGGTAGCTCAGAGCGACTCATAATTAACTTTATCATGTCCAACAAAACTCTGTTTCTCCGTTTGGACACACCACTCAATTGAGGTGTTTCGGGAGGAGTCCACTGTGAAAGAATACTATACTCTTTCAGGTAATCGAGAAACTTATTACTTAAGTATTTTCCATCACAGTCCAATCGTGATGTTTTAATACTCTTGCCGATCTGTTTGTCTACTTCGTGTCGAAACTCTTTGAATTTATCAAAAGTTTCTGATTCGTGTTTTAAAAGAAATACATAACCATAACGCGATGCCACATCCGTAAAGGTTACAAAGTATTCATATCCACCTCTAGCCTAGCTAGACATGGGCCCACTTACGTCACTATGAACGAGGGCTAACAGATCGGTGGCACTTGTACTTTTACAAAGTAAAAGGTGTTTTAGGCACTTTGCCTAATAAACTAGATTCGTAGACATTATTTGAATAATATCAAATTTGTCCTAGTACCCACTCTTCGAAAGTGTAGATATACGAGTCTTGTTAATGTGTCCCAGACAACAATGCCACAAATAAGTCTCATCTGATTAATTCAGTTTGAGCTATTTGTTTGTCATGTCATACGTTTGAGATTCATTTATATTCTAAATATAAGTACTGTTATTCACATCTAATGTGTTTATCTCAATATCATCTTTATAAAATAAAACACTTAGTGTTCTAGAATATAAAGGTATACCCGCAACGGGTTAAACTTAGATATAAAGATAATGTTTCTAGTCAAACTAGGTACATTTTAACAGTTTCCTAATTTCGGTACATACCCTAAGGGTAGTTCCTAAACTTAGATTTCTACGGTTAAAACAGTGACTCTCGTCCCATTTTCGACTCGTAGGTCGATCTCATCTGAAGTCAGTCTCCTGCTAATCAGCAGATTCCGCACATCAGTACATATCTATGTACCACATCTAGTATCAAAATCCAATTTTGAAACTAATAGAGAACATGTTTATGATAAACATACTTGAAGCCGGAGCCTTGCCCCACTTCACTTCCTTCATGTCTGCCTTGTCCATACGGCAGTCACGCTTCTAGTGACCCCGTTTGCCACAGTTTAGGCAGACATCTTGGGATATGTCATTTGTCTTCCTAGAAGACTGTGATGATTTTGCCTTTGCCCCTTTTAGAAGCTCTGGCTCTGCCTCATTGAGCATAGCCATCAACTCTCCAAGAGTTTACTCTTGGTTCATAATGAACCTGCCCCAACATACGGGTAGAGACTATAAGATCAAATCTTTGGTAGTCTCGGCCACGTAGGTAATGCCCAGCTAACCTAGCTGATCGATGTCAGCAATCATCTACGACACCCTTAAGCATGCATTCTAAAAGCATAATAAGGCGCGATAAATAAATTAATAATGATATGCAGATGGATATTTAAAACATTTTGTTCCTAGAAAAAATCTATCCATTTCCTCTCTCCCGCTAGCACAAATCTTACTTCTACCCAATTACATAACACTTCTAAAGAAACCTCATTTACATTGAGGGGAATAGGTGAGAAGAGAAATACAAAGAGTCAAGAGGTAATAGGCTGGACACGCAGGTCCAATTTAATAAATTCTAAATTTATTACAACAATTTCCAAAATTGCCCTCACCCATCTAATATCCACCCGATATACATTATTCATACTTCACATCCATGTATTCACACAAAGCATGTTATCAATCAATCTAATCCAATTAATTAATCTTTAATTAATGACCATCCAATGTTCAAACAACGATTTGATTTGCACGAGTCCAACTCGTTTTAAGAATAAGTACTCAAAGTACGAATTCTTGAATTATATCAAACTACAATATTAAATCCAATTTAATTCGTATTCAATACTAATTCTTTATTTAATTCTAAATTAAATAATTACACTTCATTAATGAGCCTTTGCGACTTAGATTCTAAATCTAATCTAAACGGGTCTCAAAGCACAATTTAACATCCAATGTCAATTTAATTAAAGTCCAATGAGCTTTCAATTAATTTATAAGGCATGAACTTTGGCAACCAAAGCCCAATAAGGAATCACCATTTTCCAAAAATCAATTTAGGCCCAATTAAAATATTAAAGGCCCATTATATTATATTTGGACTTTATGAAAATGGTTTTAGGCCCAATTGGATCCAACCAATTAACCTAACCAAACTTGACCCAAACCAAGCCCATTAAGCCCAAATACAACTTTATTAGCCCAATTCCAAATTTAGCCTAACTAATTAAATTCCAATATTCCAAATATCATAATTTAATCAATTAAAGTGTATTAGCCATAATTAATTAGTCAAATTAACATTTCCAAAAAACCAATTACACTAATAATCATGCTTTATTATATTCAATTCAAGTCCAACAAAATTGAAACAAAATCAACTCATTACATGCTATACATGTCACGGCAATGAGGGATTTTTAAAATCGATTTCGATTTCAATCCAATTAAATCCTAAATCAATTTATCCCAAGTCTTTAAACTCATCCAATGGTCTTAAAAACAAAATCACCATGACCTAGGGTTTGTCCATTACATTCGGCCAATGCACTAAAATTGGGGAAAATTAATCCAATTAATTTTTCACAATTCCAACAATGTACAAATCCAATTTAACATCATCCAACCTCAACCAAATCCCAAATTAAAATTTAAGAACCCTAAATTCAATTTCATGCTTAATAACCGATCTGATACCATTGTTGGGTTTTCTAGGTCAAACCAAGATCAATTAAGCATATGAAACATGTGAATACATCAAAGTAAAGTAGCGGAAATACTCACTTGATCGGCTAAGTGGATGCGTTGAACAACAAAATTTTGCTCCTAGATGTATTCGGCTAAGCCCTCCTTGCGTTGATCTTCAAGCTCCAAGCTTTGAGTGTAAATTCCAAGCTCATGGGAAAGGTTCCGCTAACACCTTTGAATGACTCCTTTTGTGTGCTAGCACTTGTGATTTTTGAAGCAAAAATCACACAACATGAACCCTAGGTTCACGCCAAAGTGAGAGGAAAAAGATGAAGAAGTTTCGGCCCTAGGCCATTGGAAGAGAGAGAGAGTGATTTTTGTGTAATGTTAAAATGATTTCATAAAAAAACAATTATCATATACCAAAACCAAACTTTTGGTATTAGTCATTCCAAATGACAAAGAGTGCAAAAAAAGCAACCACCAACTTCTATCACCATAAAGTAATAAAGTTGACTAGTTGATGTGACTTGTGGGCCCCACTTGATTCAAAATCTGAGTGGGCCCGAAAACACTCCCGGGCTCGGGTTCGCTAATTCCGAATTAACGAATTTTCCGTTGCGACATAATTAAATCAAATTTAATTAAATAATTTTGCCTAGCAAAATTACTATTCACGTCGCTAGTGAATTAATTCTAAATAACTTGTTTGCCCGAATTAAAATCTAATTTTAATTCCGCGTCGAAATCTAATTTCGTATCATATATCGAATATATTATTTTATCGATTAATTCCAAATTAATCGTTCTCTCTCTTTAAATAGTATTTTATCCCAGATAAAATTTCTCAACAATTAATCATAGATTAATTTTCTCTCTCTTATAATTAATCCCAGATTAATTATGTCCGAGTCATATGTCATCGGTGAATCTTCGGGAAGCGACCCATGAGATCCATGGATATGTTGGCAGTAAATCCGGTCGTCGGACTATCCGAACACGTACGTACCTAGTACTACGTTTTTATCGATTTACAAGACATGGTTGGCTTCTAGCAAAGCACCGTGCCTACCCAATTCTCCAGAAATATTCTTAAAGGAATATATTGTCACACCCGTCCCCTTAGGTAGGGTAGGGGTGAGACGGAGAATTGAAACTGGCAGAGTTTCCCCTGTAATATGGACTAATCCTCCAAATACAAGGAAAAATCTAAACTGAAAAATAAAATATCATCATAAAACTAGGATCTCCATGATCCAATTCAACATAATATCCATAAAGGAAACACAATAACCTCAGAATCAACTAAAGGCTCAATGCCTAACATCAGAATACAAATATTCTCAAGAAATACATAACAAAGACACTCTACTGTTGGCACAACCTTTTCTCTACTGGCAGGAAATGATGACGAAACAGCAGATGAAAGAACGATCTACTAATCTGCTAAACCTGAAATGTTAAGGAATGGGGGGGTAAGCTCACGCTTAATGCAATGGATCACAGCTTAGTGCCGTGGATAATCAAGTAACAAGGTGGATCGAACAAGTCTTTCATAATATAAATAAATACATAAGCTGTAAATCGATATCTCAATCATTTACTTGAAATCGTAAATCTCATTTCTCATAAAACTCAAATCATAAATCTCATTTCTCATAAAGCTCATACTGCTCAAAAATACTCTGTAATGATAAATCTGTTTATTCATCTATATGCACAACCTCATGACAAATACGGAAAAGCTGGCAACATGGGGCTTCCCCACGGCAAAACTGGCATCCGGAGCAAACTGGCAACGTGAGACCTTATCTCACGGCAATAACTGGCAACATGAGACCTTATCTCACGGCAATAATCTGGCACATATAAGTACACGGGGTGCATCCTAACATAAAAATCATTTCCAAAATCCATGCTCATATATCTCAAATCATGCAAGTTTCTCATATATCACAAACACATGATTTCAACATAATCAATATTCGATCCATACCTTATAGTAAAAATATAAACTTTCTAAAAAAAAACTCATTTAATGCATTACCTTAAAATTCATTTAAGAAAACATACATACTATATACTTTTGAAAACATCAATGTTACAGGCTTATCCACGCACCTGGTGAGCTGACTACTGAGAAAGGAACTATGCAGCAGGACCGTCCCTGCTTATGGTATCACGATCACCTAACAGACAAAAGAATTTACTATAAGGAACATAATCATAACTAGAATAGATGAAAGAATATGCAAGAAACGTGATTCGGTCATTCTCGCAAATCCTAACGAAATTTAAGATTCGGAGGTCCGTTACTACTCGGAATGGTCTGAAATTCGCGGAGGAGACTCGGGAAGTCGGCGCGAAGATTCTGTCCGGCGCGTGGTGGACACGCGTCGTTCACCAAGGCCGCGCGTGGGCCTCACGCGCCGCCACATAGGGCACGCGTGAGATCCACGTGCTGGTCCGATCGGAAATTCTCCGACGGCCGAGCGTTCCCCTCTCTCTGCCGGATCTAATGGCGCTGACGGTTCGTCGATCGGAGTTCCGGATCAACGGGAAATCAAGAAAAACCATAAAAAGTTTCTTACCGAGATTTCTCCGAAAAATGGAAGTTTCTTGAGATGAAACCACCACCAAAATGATCCTCTCGACGAGATCTACACTTTTCCTTAAGGACTCGGTCAGGTTTGAGCTATGGATTGGTCGGATCGGGACCAAAACTCAATTCTCTCTTTTTTTTCTTCTTTTTCTCTCTCTCTCTCTCGCCTGCTACTGACTCTTCTATTTCTTTCTTTCTTATCAACTTACTTCTTTTTTTTTATACACTAACTGTGTGTGTGTGTAAAATAAATAAATAAATACTAATATGGCAAAATTCGTTTGCCACCCTAAACTTGATCTAAACCGCATCTTTAATTCCAACTTCCTCAAACTTAATAATTTAAATCCTTAAATTTCTACCCACCAAAAATAATAAAATAAAATATGGGTAAAAATAATCTGGGGTGTTACATATATAATCTGTATCAGGCGTTGTATACGTAGTATTGCGTATTACGATCCAGTATCAGATGTCACATGCAAGGCCTGAGGCTGGAATTGTGTCTGCCCCGTACGAAGCATATGTCGGATCTCTGGTAACTAGTCTTTATAATCGGATAAGCATGACCTAGTCATATTATCCCGATAGCTGCAGCATACAAGAGTACCGGTTTCTTATCCTACGTGATCATCATCTCCATATGACTGAAGTGATACTTCCATCTTGACATCACACCCAATACACTACGATTCTCAATATACCCAGAAGAGGCGTACACAGAACCTGTTAAAGCCCCGGACGACCAAAACCAAAGTATATTGATTGTCGCAAGTATTAGCGATGTAAGTCTCAGGTTAAGACCAAATAAACCTACCCTGATTCGGACTTCCATAGACACATAGTCATACTACCAATGGAATTATGAGGTGTCTATCCAGAGCGAAGCTGTTTCCGTACCATCGGTAAACACAACCTCCTATCACACTTGCATAAGTATCCAATACTTAAATATATGAGAACTATGCTGTTATGCTCCCACAACGCGCACACGTGCAATACTAGTCTATTCCGCATTATCGATGTCCAGTCTCGATAATACTACGACTAGGGATATTTTAATGATTAAACCTTAGTGGATTAATACTGTCTCATATCTTATTAATCCGGAACTAATCATATGGACTTTTATCATTTATGTATCTTGGTAATCCAATTACAAATGATAAAAGAGAAATTTCCTTTGTCACATAGTTAATTTGTACAACAACATCATGTTCTGTACAAATAGTGATGCAATGGGTCATAATTGTCCAACACAATGTACCTCCATGAAATCTTCCAGTGTCATATGGAAAAGTGAGTGAGGAGACCATTGGTATTCAAAATTCAATACGGATACAAAAAGTAGTAATAACAGTCATAAACTTTCTCATGACTTGATCCTTAGTAGACCCCAATCTTTGGACCCGGTACGGACTCAAACCAGTAAACTAGTATATCACCTAAAGTAACAATCGCATGCTAAATAGAAAATTAAGACTTATAAGGGTGGCTTCTTTTAAGGCGTACAATTAGTGTGAGCATTCATGAACATGTTAGCGTGAAGACTTATCTGTTATTGACAGCCAATGGAATAATGACTCACCCATTTTAGTACCCCAGTTGGTCTCGGATGCTTCAGAATTTTAGCTGAATCAAATCAAGCAATATCAATAACATTTCTAAGACCGTACACGATAACCCTCTTGCTTTTCATACCGTAAACCCAACATCAACCCTGGAGAGATCGTCGGGAATCCAGTAAAACATGATTAGTGCATGACAACACGTTAAACGAACCAGTTTGACTCATAAGAATCCAATTGCAACAAATGAGTTAAATTTCTTAAGGGTGAAAGAAAAGTCTCAATTAGCTTTAGACTAGGCTGAATCTTGATAAGCCCTCCCAAGCTGTCTGCCTATCTAGGTATTTATGTACCTGACTATGAGGATATAGTCGAGGGCATGAAATAGTAATAGGAACGCTACTTGCACTCTATGAAGTTTTCCTGGTGAATGCCAATGAGCCACGAAAGGAGTGTAAAGTCGTGGCATTATGAGCATGTGACCTAGGAATTGCCGAAAAGCTCTGAATGAGATTGTACTTCTAGATCACATGTTAGTAAAGCATGTCGACCAGGGCATGGACGAGTCAGAAACTAGAATAATGACTATAATTAGCAGCTATCGAGACCGGTAACTCAGCATAATAATCGTATGTAGTGAGCTTACAGAATGAGATACCCACGTTCATATACAAACAGCCTACATAGTAAATTTTCATTTAGCCGTCTAACTAGAAAGGGTCTTCAGAAGCCCAGCCCTGCCCTGCACGATCAGACAACAACATCAACAATAATGATATGACCTTTACACATAATAGAGATATAAGGTCATAGACCATCATTACAAGAGCAGAAAGCGGACGTCGTGATTATAGGCCAATCATGCACATCTGATTTTTTTCTAATCAATCATAGCTTAAATTAAAAACATAGCTTCAACAATAGTATTAGTAAACAGTGTCAGCAGTAATGTCAGCAGTACTATCAACTATGGTGTTAATAGAAACATTAACAATAGCATCAAAAAAAATCATAGCGTAGTTTTACAGTGTGAAAATATACTGTAAAAAAAAAGTTAAGCGTCGAGTGATCAGGGCAAGACTTAGAAATTACAAGCTAAGTAACGGTCAGTCAGAGAAGTTTTACATGTGAGTATGATCTAATTGATCTTCATGCATGTACGTATGATGCTCATTATTATTTATCTAAAATTTATTATTAAAATTTTAAAAAAACAAATCTGGAAAACGATTTTAGGGTTTCAAGCCTTTGGGGGAACCCGGTTCCAACCGGTTCGGTTAGGGTCAGAGCCCTAATCGAACCGGTTAATTACGGTTTCGATTCCGAAAACGGAACCAATTGGAACCGGAACCGTCCAGTTCCAACTAATTCGGTTCCGGTTCTGAACCAGAACCTTGGCCGTGTCTAGTCAAGACCAGTCACCTAGTAAGCAGAAGATGGATCTTGTATATTCATATCAAGCCACGTAGCAGCAACAAACACTAGCTCCTCTGACCCTAGAAAGATTAAAAGATTCAAATGACCTAGATGTCTTACGTTGTTAAGAGGGCTTTCTTTGTTTACTCGGTGCCATGAAAAACCCTACCAAGTAGATAAGCAATAGATCACCGTGTCTATCTAGCATAATTCCCAGGGATATGAGAATTCTGTCACGTCTTGGAATGTACTTGAATTTGATTTTAGACATGTATGGCTGTGGCACTATTAGGTCATTAACAGTACTACAAAACTATAATAGTGATACGTTAAACATTAAGTGTAACAGAAGTCCCGAGTGATATGTAAGAATTAATGTTGTCCTAGCAAGAAATAATTGGGACCTCATACTTACAGCACATGATAAAATACGCAGGATATTTAAGTGATGTTTGGAAGATCTAGCTCGATGGTCATGTAGAACATGTTAATGAAATCACTGATTCCTCAACGAGAAAGCTCTTAAAAATATTTTTCCTCATTGATGGATAGAAGAGGTTTTAAACGGTCAAGAGCTAAGATGTATGGAACGACATGCCATGAATACTATATCAAATTTATAACTAACAGCTCACGCAGATAATTGAGTCAAAGAATGTTGAGCATAACTAGAGGTCCAGACATGAGGTTTTTTTGATGCGTGACAGTAGTTGCAGTATGATAGTAGTTGTAGAGTACTCAACAGAAATGTCATGGGATAAGGAAGAGAAATTACCTCTCAGCCAAGAATTCAATGAGTTATTCACTATAGCCTACGAACTTTTTTGTTGTATATGCAAGCATGGTAAGAGGTATTATGCATGAAGCAAATGTTAAAGTAAGACGAAGAGCAGCGTATGCTTATTAGCAAAGTGGTAAACAGTCAATTTGGTGGAGAACTTAGTTACTAAGTCTAATCGAATCTATAAAATACAGAATAGTTCAAAAAAAAAAAGGATTCACGCAAACAAATAAACAATCTACCCAAATCCATGAATGCATGATCTAGCTCACACTACAAGATTCTTTCGTGTTTTCGAATCACAATATGTGAACTTATAATGAAGTACAGCCTCAGTTATGACTTCCAAGTCATGGCATATAGGGTCCAACATGGAAACCACATCGTCATATGATAAAATGCAAATGTATAGAAGACCATCAAGAAGTAGTGTGATACGGTTGATGAAGTAGAGTTAGTTATGAGAATGCAGTTAATTGAAATTTGGTGGGCTAGGAAACAACGCGTGAATCTGTGTGAGTTGTGGTAAGTTACTCAACAAAAAGGAATCTCAAGTTTAGGTGGATTCCGGGATTCAACTCCAAATGGCATTCGATGACGAATCCTATTTAAGAGGAGGAGAATTTAACATCCCAAAAATTTCGACATAAGTACCTACGACCAATTCACTGTAGAAGACGTAATATGTGATATAAATCATGCTTGAGTGTGTACGTATTTACGAAATTATTTTATGGATATTCAATAAATCTTTTGCAGTTCTAGTACGAAATGATTTTTCTATTCCGTACCAAAAAATCTTTAGTATTTTGGCCATAACTTTGGCTACTGATGTCCGATTTCAGTGTTCTTAGTGGAGTTTCGAAGCTAAAACGAAGATCTACAATTTTTATGTTGAGAATATTCTTAAATTCTGATCATAAGTAGGTTAAAAACACTAGTATTATTGCCTATACTGTAGCAGCTCAAGATTTCTCTAGAAAATTCACCATGTGACTAAATGAAAATTATTATTCTATTATAAAAATTCAGCCCCAATGTTTTTTTAACACCCTTGAATATTATTCACCTTCATCTTTCTTGAGCTTCTCATGAATTTTCTAGATCAAAAACAGCAAGCTTGGACAATCTGTCTCTCTCTCACGTCAACAAGGAGGATTTTGGTGCCCTCAAGCTAATTCTCAAGCCTAGTAAGTTTCCCCCCACTATTTCCCTTCTATGTTTTGAAATTTGTCATGCATTCTTCATCATTCCCATTCGAATTCGTGAAGATATGGAGTTGTTCTGGACTTGTTTAACTTGAATAGGCACTAAGGGAGATTTATTCATGCATTTTATCTGTGTAGCATCAAATGAGCCTTAGATTTTGAAGAACATGCAAGTCCACAAATAGGCCTCCATGGCCGTGAGGTAAAGAGGATTTGAGTGGATAAATTCTAAAATTGTGTGTGTTGAAAATAAGAGTTGTGATATTGAAAAATCGTATTTCGTCTAAAGTTTTAACCCAATGTAGAATTAACATAATAATTAAGACAAGTCCTAAATATTATTACTACGGATTTTCAATAAACACCATTAAGTCTAAGCAATTATAATATAAATCAAAAAATTAAATCAATAACACAAAATCAACACAAGTATTTTTATGACAAAGTTGAAAACTCGTGCGAGTAAAAAAAAACTCTGGGTATCTCGGTTACCAGCCCAAAATCCACTAAGATGAGAAATAGTTACAGCAATGGTATATGACCTATGGCAATAACTCCACCGACCCTAATACCTATAGATTGCAAGAAATCAAAGAACTCATTGAGCTCGTACCCCACAGTTTTCTTCAAAACCTCTGAAGTCTTTGAGCGCATCAACTCTGCAAGCACGCAACGCCGGAACTCCACTATCAATCTTCGTCCTTGAGTACTTTGAAGGGTTATGAAATTGGGTTTGGTTGTATTGAAGATTTAACAAAGATGAATCTTACTAAAACAGCGAAGACAGAAGAATAAAAAATTCTTCAAGGTGAAATCACTAAGGTTGAAAAGCTAGAAAGGTTTTAGGCTTTAAGATATTGTGTTTTCAACACCTTGGGAAGGAGGCTATAATCATCTATATATAGGTAGGCCAAAAACTAAGGGTTTCATAATGCAAAATAGGCTTAAAACGCATCCCAAATAATTCACTTACGCACAGGCGTTCAAACGCCACTCGAACATGTGTCTAACGCGTGCTCACATGAAGGTTTTATTCGGATGCACTAATGAACGCATCTCGAACGCAAGTTCACTGGAAGGTTTTGTTTGAACGCATTGATGAACGCACTATGGATGGGAACCTTATGCCAAGTTTCATTCGAACCCAAATACGAACGTGACACTAACACCACATGTTCAAACGTATACACGAACGTAGCACCAATGCAAATCTGATTCATTCATGTACAATCTGCCAAATACTAGTCCAATTGCTCCGAGATCTTCAAGACTCATTACAACTCAATTGAACTTATTTTATTTCAGACACTGCCAATAATTATGGAACTAACAATCTCCCCATTTGGCATCCGTGACAAAACACTACCCAATACAATGACTATAGTAAAAGACCAAAAAAATAGTCTACTGCAGCCATCAAGACAATGGCTTATTACAATAAGAGTCGATCTAATACCTAACCAAGTAGTCTTGAAATCGATGCCACCTTAGCAACTTATCTGCTCACCTAAAACATTCACAAACAACAACATACCGTGAAAAGCACATGGAATATAAAGAAAAGATAAAGCAGATAAAACTTATATATGTACAAGTAGATATTCTACTCCCCCTAAAATAAAAACATCAAAACAAAATGGATATATGAAGAAGACATAAAGACATGATATGCTACTCCCAAACTACTCAAACTACTCCCCCTTTTTGTCACGAAATGACAATGGGTAAAAGTATGACACATGTAAGGGAATATGCAAATAGAAGTTACTCCCCCTTACGAACAACCTTACTCAGTGAGCAAAAATAACAGTACTTTAAGTATAAAAAATAGTATGCAATGGCATGAAGCACACATAAGCACACAATGAGTTAAGAAAATAAGTCAAAAATGATTCAAAACAACACTTCAAATAAGTATAATGATACCCAATCAGTATTCAGTTGTTTATTACATGAAATAATATGCATCACTTTAGATTTTGCTAAATACTACACGCATGTATATGACATAAATACCAAAACATAGCAAGTACTTGCGTGAAAAATAAGTGTATAACGAATTAAGGCTTAAGACCTTATTTATGAGCGGGACACAACCAAAGAAATCCCATCTTTTGACACACCAAGTCCACAAAATAGATGTTCAAACCAAGCACCACTAGGACCTGAAAATAATCAACATTGGTTGCATGCTATATGATTCCCCCCTAAATATGAGCTGTTAAATAACCTCTTTCGAGTGAATTATTTTCCCCTAATCTTTTGAATTCAGCCCATTGGCTCTTTTGCACTTAAGTCTCATGTAAACTCATTTTTTTTATGTTACAAGGGGATAACATAAGGTCATCTAGTCAAAAGTCACACTATTTGGTGAGCAAAGTATGATAGAGATTAAATTATCCCATCCAAAAACTCATACAGCGACCAAGCCTCGACAATAATAAAAATTATGTATATGAAA
The DNA here is from genome assembly GCA_019454045.1 of Zanthoxylum bungeanum. NCBI lineage: Eukaryota > Viridiplantae > Streptophyta > Magnoliopsida > Sapindales > Rutaceae > Zanthoxylum > Zanthoxylum bungeanum. The sequence continues at coordinate 56,324 of SKCR01027657.1, read as the reverse complement.
TGAAAGCACAAGATATACCAATGGTTTTCATCACACACACTCATGCACATAGAGCATCCAAAAAAATAAAAATATATTATACATGCATGGCCATATATCCTACATACCAAGATCACATGCACATGCTTTCCATGCTCTTACAAGCCACAAAATATTTTTGTTTTTTTTTTCATTTCATTTTTTTTTGTATTTTTAACACAAAAATAAGAAAAGACAAAACACGACTCGTCAATATCCAATGTGTTAGTGTCCTAGACATGCCCAAGGTCTCTAAGTCATGATATTGTGTGTGAATGATCAAGAAAGTTTGCGGAAAAAACTTACATTGAACGAATGTTGGATTTCAAAAATTCTTTGTATGTTGATGAAGCTCCAAGCTTTGTTGAATGTTTCCAACCAAAGAGTGATTTTCCCTATCACCTTAATCAACTCCAAATGTTTCTAGCAAGCTTGAAATTTTTACAACAAAAACTTCAAAGGGATAGGGAGAGTTTCGGCCAAGCCTATGAGAGAAGAGAGAGTTGTGTTTTCTTTTCTATTTTGTTTTCTAAAAACTAATACCAAAGTCAACTTACAAAAGGTGTATATCTTTTCCAAAAAAGCTAAACAAAGTGTGTTGTGAAGTTTCAAAAATGCTCTCAACTACTTCCATCAACTTGTGTTGACAATTGATGTAGGTTTGTGGGCCCCACCACTTAAATTCAAAATTCAAGTTGGCTTGCCCAACAAACTTTGGGCTCGGGTTCGTTTAATTCGATTAAACGAATTTTCCATCGTGACATAATCAAATCCAATTTAATTAAATAATAATGCCGAGCAAAATTATTACGAAAGTCGCTTACGAATTAATTCCAAATTAATTCGTTCGCCTGAATTAAAATCCAATTTTAATTCTGCATTGAAATCCAATTTCAATTAATATATCCAATATATTATTTAATCGATTAATTCCAAATTAATCGCACTATCTCTTCTATTCAAATTTTATCCAGATAAATTCTTACCGCAATTAATTCAGATTAATTTTCTCTCTCATAATTATCCCAGATTAATTCTGTTCGAGTCAAATGTCATCGGTGAGTCTTTGGGAAGCGACCCAAGAGATCCTTGTATAAGTTGGCAGTAAATACGGTCATCGGACTATCCGAACATGTGCGTACCCCGTACCACATTCTTATCGATTTACAAGAAATGGTTGGCTTCTAGCAAAGCATCGTGCCTACCTATAGGACAAAAAAATCGGCGACGCTGTTCCAGGCTCGCTGCCTAGTCGGGAGTACGGAGTAACCCACAGAGGAACTAAATCGGAGAAATAAAATGGAGTCGCCACCCAATTTGAACTGGGAAAATGATTTAAGGCCGCACTCACCTCTCGCAAGGGAAGACCTCAAACCGTTGGGTTCAGAATGGTCCCTTACTTATGCCACTTGTAATGAATGGATTTATGTAATAATATAACCGAGTCTACGCAACAACAACCTACATCTAAGTTTGCATACTACCAATGTCTAAGATTACATGCATAAAAATAAGTCGAAATAACGGCAAGCACACAATCTCATGCATACATTAAATCGCTAAGCATGGCAATGTAAATAAATAATAATCTAACATAAACGTAGAAGAGACATAATCTAGTTCCTAATGCGAAAGAAATAACTAAATCATGCTTGGAAATAATCAACTAATCAAGCATAAAAAATAACATAAACAACCTAATCATGCATAAAAGTAACATACTATTTCTAATAAACAACAAATAAACATAAGATCAGATGACATGAAATATGTGCGTCTCTCAAGTGGTACGTGGCATTGTATCCCAAGTTCAGACCGCACTACCGTCCATTCGGATTCGGCTACGGAATTTACGTATGGGTTTCCATCCGATATACCACGAGAGATAGCACAAAATCATTCATCCCATGGCCACAACATACATGAATCAACAATACGCATGCAAAGGAATACTAATAAATAATAAAAAAAATGAACGGGAATAGATAAAAGGGTGCCCTCAGGTCTTACCTTTTAAGTCGCCTCTTGGAAGTGCGTTACGCGGTCGTCAGAAGGGTTAAAGCTCCGCAACTCTTCCGATTCACTGATTTTATGTTTTCCTTTGTCGCCTCGCTGTTTTGGGTCGCTGTTTCCTCTATTTTCACTACTGTTTTCTGGTCGTTATTTTTGGGCTACTGTTCACGGTTTTTGGTAGTTTCGGGTGACTGTTTTGTGCGATTTTTGGGGGCAGTTTTGTGTAGTTTTTTGCGTAAATATTGGCTGTTGGATGGGAATGTTTTGTGGCTATTTGTGCGTAGTTTTTAGGGGCTGCTGGATGGGGCTGATTTGGGTAGTTTTTTGGCGTGATGGTGGCGTGAGGTGTCTAGGTTAGTGTGTGGTGCATGAGGTTTTGACGTGCATAGCTACGGTTCATTTTTTTTTTATTTAATTTGATTTAGGCATGTGATTTAATTTAATTAGGAATGTGATTTATGAGATTTGATTTGATTTCTTTAAATTGGGAAGGTGATTTGTTTAGATTTTCAACATGTGTTTAATGTGTTAATTATTATTTTGGAGGGATTGATGGGCTTGGGCATGAATTAGAGGGCTTAGGCGTGTGGTTAGTGGTGTGTGGGCTTGGGCTTGTGGCTTGATGTGTGGCTTGGTGTGTGGCTTGCGGGGGTTTTGGGCTAAGGATAAGTTTTAAAACATAAGTCCAACGAGCAAACCCGATGCTAAGCAAACAAATGAAATCCAACAAGGTACTGATTTCTGACTTTTCCCTTCCGACGTCTGTTTCCCGCGACTTTCGCAACTTAAAGGGTAGTGCCTCCGTATGAGGCTCATCATCGGGACTTATATGCAAAAATGCAGTGCATACAGTCGCCCCCACTTTGATGGGACTTGTGCAGTGTGTGACAGTGACAATCCTATCAAAGTTATGCATGCATTTTTACTTACCTGGCTCGCCAGCTGTTGCTTATCTTACTTGTTATCCTGAGATGCTTTGACTTTTTAGCTTTGTTCCCAAACTGTATTGAATATGGGCTTTGTTCCCGAACTGTGTTGAGAGAGGGCTTTGTTCCCTTGGGCTTTATTCCCGAACTGTGTTGAAAGTGGGCTTTGTTCCCGAATTCTGTAGTTTGTGTGCTTTGTTCCCCTGGGCTTTATTCCTCAAATGTGTTGAGAGTGGGCTTTGTTCCCGAACTGTGTTAAGATAGGGCTTTATTCCCCTGGGCTTTGTTCCTAAAATGTGTTAAGATAAGGCTTTATTCTCCTGGGCTTTATTCCCGAACTGTGTTAAGTGTGGGCTTTGTGCCTGCAGTTGCTTTTTTGTGCTCAATTATGCCTACAGTTGCTTTTCTGTGCTCAATGTGGCATGGTTTTCTTTCTCTTGTCTTTTTTTTTTTCTTCTCATTTTGAACTTCTTACTTTTTTTTTTCTTTCTTCCTCTTTTTTTTCCAACACACCTACCCTTTAAGGTAGCATTTCTCCTCATGGTGGTCCTAATACCCGCCCATGGGTAGCTTCACGCTTATCGGTTATAGGTAGTTTAATTGTTTTCTTTAGAGACTTTTCTTTTATTTTCAACCATACCACACATCATAACACAAACAAATCAGGATAGACATTTAGGCAAACGGTCATTCACCGACCTACAATTTCTTCAACTAGTCACTTTGCTAACTACTCAGGTTTTGACTGCTAAGAACCATAATCAAGTGCTTACGAGTCTAACATAGATCAATCACTCAAAGTATCAGATAAAAGCACATCAAGAGTTTATCGTTTCAATGATTTCTCCCTAAAGCAAATGATTTCATCATCAGACATATGTCTAACTATTAAGGACTAAAAACAAATAATTTTTTTTCTTTTTTCTTTTTTTTTTCAGGCCCCCCCGATGGTCTTTCTTTCCTTGCCGTAAAGTTTTCTATTTCTCGATTTCCTTTTTCCCGATATCCATGTTTGCCAAACCCTTATTGACAAACTTTTTATTTTTAATCTCTAACCCAACGGATATCTATGACGGTTTTTAATACAATGAGTTAACATGATGCGTGTATGCATGAGATGCATGAGATGCGTGCGATGTATGAGGTATAATATGCATGTGGTTATCAAAACAGATATCAGACTCATACTTTTGACATATTTGGATCATGTTTCGATCTTGTAAGTACATTAAGGTTTTCATACAAGTTGGCCCGTTATCATTTTAAAGTATTCAATCATATTATTGCGAGGTGCAAACTTGTCACAGTTGAAAAAGACAGGTTTACACTTTTGAGATAATGTGGCTAAACAACTTCAAATGATAGAGGGCCCAAACACAAAGTGGCCCATCGGTATTTTAGAAACTTTTGGCCCAATCGTCATAAGAGTCCAACTGAATCCAAATGATGATGGTCCCAAACACAAGCATACAGGGATGGCTTCTATTGGTCATATAACTATGGTTCACATGTGGGTTTATAGGGGTTTAGACAAAGGCTCTCACTGGCGAAGGATTGCCCACAACTATGTCTCCCCACTCAAGGGTTCGAGCGACCAAGCGAGCGCACCTTTTTTATACGCTAAGGTACATGCCAACGAGTGACGATACATGACTGATTGTCAAATGGATTTCTTATTGAAGATTCCCCAGAGGAAGGGTGGAGCAGACTCTCTTAAATACCCAAGCCTCTTAGGCTCTTATCGCCTTAGTGACATGAATAGACAATAGGTCCTCCAAATTAGTCCATCACGGTAAGCTTCGAGTAAATGATTATCTAGGTGCCTTCAAAGCTTTTCCTTATAGAAAGGTAGTGAATGAAAGAATACACCAAACCATTACCTAGCTCTAATAGTGCCTTTGATTAAATCCCTTAAACCCACTGTAGACACTGTTAACTAAAACAAAAAACCACACACATTACAAGGCATTATTTTGGGGCCGATTCTCTATCCCCAGTGGAGTCGCCAGACTGTAGGACACAGAAATCGGTGACGCTGTTCCAGGCTCGCGGCTTAGTCGGGAGTACGAAGTAGCCACGGAGGAACTAAACCAGAGAAATAAAATGGAGTCGCCACCCAGTGTGAACTGGGAAAATGATTTAAGGCCGTACTCACCCCTCGTTAAGGGAAGACCTCAAACCGTTGGGTTCAGAATGGTCCCTTACTTATGCCACTTGTAATGAATGGATTTATGTAATAATATAACCGAGTCTACACAACAACAACATACATCTAAGTTTGCATACTACCTATATCTAAGTTTGCATGCATAAAATTAAGTCAGAATAACGGCAACACACAATCTATGCCTACATTAAATCGCTAAGCATGGCAATGTAAATAAATAATAATCTAAACATAAACGTAGAAGAGACATAATCCAGTTCCTAATGCGAAAGAAATAACTAAATCATGCTTGGAAATAATCAACTAATCAAGCATAAAAAATAACATACTAAACAACCTAATCATGCATAAAAGTAACATACTATTGTCTAATAAACAACAAATAAACATAAGATCGGATGACATGAAATATGCGCGTCTCTTAAGCGGTACATGGAATTGTATCCCAAGTTCAGATCGCACTACCGTCCATTCGGATTCGGCTCCAGAATTTACGTATGGGTTTCCATGCGATATACCACGAGAGATACACAAAATCATTCATCCCATGGCCACAACATACATGAATCAACAATACGCATGCAAAAGAATACTAATAAATAATAAAAAAAATGAACATGAATAGATAAAAGGGTGCCCTCTGGTCTTGCCTTTTAAGTCGCCTCTTGGAAGTGCGTTACGCGATCGTCGGAAGGGTTAATGCTCCGCAACTCTTACGATTCACTGATTTTCTATTTTCCTTCGTCGCCTTGCTGTTTTGGGTCGCTGTTTCCTCTATTTTCACTACTGTTTTCTTGTCGTTATTTTTGGGTTACTGTTCACGATTTTGGGTAGTTTCGAGTGACTATTTTGTGCGGGTTTTGGGGGCAGTTTTGTGTAGTTTTTGGCGTGAATATGGGCTACTGGATGAGGCTGTTTTGTGGATGTTTGTGCGTAGTTTAGGGGGCTGCTGGATGGGGCTGATTTTGGTAGTTTTTAGCGTGATGGTGGCGTGAGGTGTCTAGGTTTGTGTGTGGTGCATGAGGTTTTGACTTGCATAGCTACGATTCATTATTTGTTTATTTTTGCCGTGTGGGTGTTGAAGTCGTGAGGGTTTTTGTTTGTTTGGTAGGCTGAGTGGAGGATGGTGGGTGCTTTCTTTTTGTGGGCTATTTTGTGTTTGATCTCAGGGAGCCGATGAGATAATGAGAGGAGAAGGTTATTAGGGTTTTGTTCAGTGAGGGGCAGTTATATGTCTTCTTGTGTATTTTTTTGAATCGGTGGGGGGCTTCTTGTTTTGTTGTGTTATTTTCGGTTAGTGGGGGTAAGGCTGGTTGCCGTGAATGTGTTTGTGGAGTGGGTATGGGCTAACGTGAGGGTAGTTTGTAAGTGGTCTGTGTGAATATTGGTTGAGAGAGAGAGAGAGGCGTGAAGATGGAAGAGAGGAGCGTAAGAGAGGGAAGTGGCTGCGTGAGAGTTGAATGAGAGAAGCCGAGTTGACCGGTGCAAACACACGCGTATAACGCAAGCGCACGTATCGTTCAAGTAGTATAAAAATATCGATCCCACGAGGACTTAATTCCTACTGTTGTTATTAATTATTGAATCTATTTATTTACAGATATCTAATTATAGGGGAAGGGAATTGATTGCTTTGGTTGGTTGAATGTGGAATTGCTTAATAAAAATAAAATAAACAAAAGAAAATACTAAGGAAAATAAAATAAACAGACTCAAAAGATCTAGGGTCGTGACTCCACACAATACTGTTAAAAGGATGAATTGATTCTCTTATTTATGTGTACTAATTCAGTTTGCTAACCTGGAACACGAAAATATGCAAAAGCCTCTTCCGATGGTCAGACGCAAATACCCAGTATAACCCAATTGAACCATATGTCTATGTCAACCACATTACCTTGAATTCATTAAGTTTAAGTTCCAATTATGGCTACCCCCGCCCGACAGGTATATTCCTATCCTGTAAGGAAATCTATTAAAGGGTTATCTATCCTCAAGGAAGATCGTGGGCTATTGAATCTAAGGCTGAAACCTAAAATCCCTATGTCTAGTTCATTTTAGATTTACCCCATCAATTTTATTAATGGCTAGTTAATAAAATGCATTAAGCTTAAGACTCAATAAACAAATATTAAGAACTACCCATAAAAAGAAAATCAATTATTAAGTGTGTGTATTGTGTTTCAATCACTTCCCTAGAATAAAAATAAAATGCTGGGGGTGGGGATCCACTTTTACTATTTATAATTTAGATATCTCCCTTAATATAATACAAAAATTAAACATGATATTACCGACCAGCCATAAAGGCGGTATTCCTTATTAAGTCAAATTAAGTCCGAGCCATAAAGGCTAAGGGGGGGTAATAGTATTTGAACATAAACCAACCATATAGGCGGTGCCACATTATGTCAATAAATAAAACCAGCCATTAAGGCGGTAATCTTTTATATTTTAAATTATAATTTCCATATTATATTTAAGGGAGATTAATCTAAATTAAAATAATAAAAGCTTCACCTTATCCCCAGCAGAAAATTAACTACTAAACATTAAAAAGAAAGGTAGAAGAAGAGAACTACTATTACTGAAATTAAAATACATAAATTAAAAATATTATTTATATATACAAAAATAGATGCTTCCTATAAAACCAAGGAGAATTTCCCAAGGAGAGCATGAAGAAAAATGAATCTGGCGGCCTCCTTTTATAGGCATATTTTGGTCCAGCGTCGCGACGCTGGCAACAGTCCACGCGTCTGTCGGCAGCAATAATTGAGCCACGTGTCACGCTCTGGTTGACTGGCGATGCGGTCCAATGAAATCGTGCCACGTGTCAGCTTGTGATTAGGTAGAAATTCGGTCTAATAGAATGGTGACACGTGGCGTGCTCTGATTCATCGATTATTCGGTCCAATAGGAAAATGACACGTGGCACGAGCTTGGGTTGGTCGAATATGATGTTGACACGTGGCGGTCGGCACACGTTAGCAGAACCGTTGTGATGGTGACACGTGGCACGGCGCACGTTAGCAAATTTTTACCAATCAGATTTTGGCACGTGTAAAACAGCGCACGTTAGCAGGTCTGGCGCAGGCTGGGCGTCGCGACGCGAAAGACTTCAGCGTCGCGACGCGCAAAAGACCAAAATATTCCAGTTGACGCATTTTTGTCCGTTTTTGCCCCAAATTGCCTCCAGTGCTTTCCAAACTTTATTTATCTGCAAAATAACAACAAAACACATCAAAACGTTCATAAAACTCGAGAAACAATACAAAACATTAGGCTAAATGAGTGGGAATAAGTGATGTAATTACCATTCATCACGAGTTTATTCACATTAGGGTTTTATTTTTATAGAGAGAAGAGAGAAAGTAGAGGCGTGAGAGGGGGATTAGGGTTTGCATGGGTTTTCAATAAGGAAAAGGATCAAGTAATAAAGGGACACATCAATTTATTAAGAGAATAAAATCATGTAATTTTAGTGGGGGTATATCTAATCAAATTATTTAGGAAAGTATTTGTGTAATTAGGTGGGGAATATTTTAATTTGGTGAGTGATTTATTTAAATTAAGAATGTGGATTTGTTTTGATTTAATTTGATTTAGGCATGTGATTTAATTTAATTAGGAATGGGATTTATGAGATTTGATTTGATTTCTTTAAATTGGGAAGGTGATTTGTTTAGATTTTCAACACGTGTTTAATGTGTTAATTATTATTTTGGAGGGATTGATGGGCTTGGGCATGAATTAGAGGGCTTAGGCGTGTGGTTAGTGGTGTGTGGGCTTGGGCTTGTGGCTTGATGTGTGGCTTGGTGTGTGGCTTGCAGAGGTTTTGGGCTAAGGATAAGTTTTAAAACAGAAGTCCAACGAGCAAACTCGATGCTAAGCAAACGAATTAAATCCAACAAGGTACTGATTTCTGACTTTTCCCTTCCGACGTCCGTTTCCCACGACTTCCGCAACTTAAAGAGTAGTGCCTTCGTACGAGGCTTATCATCGGGACTTATATGCAAAAATGCAGTGCCTACAGTCGCCCCCACTTTGATGGGACTTGTGCAGTGTGTGACGGTGACAATCCTATCAAATTTATGCATGCATTTTTACTTACTTGGCTCGCCAGCTGTTGCTTATCTTACTTGTTATCCTAAGATGCTTTGACCTTTATGCTTTGTTCCCAAACTGTATTGAATATGGGCTTTGTTCTCGAACTGTGTTGAGAGAGGGCTTTGTTCCCCTGGGCTTTATTCCCGAACTGTGTTGAGAGTGGGCTTTGTTCCCGAATTGTGTAGATTGTGGGCTTTGTTTCCCTGGGCTTTATTCCTGAGATGTGTTGAGAGTGGGCTTTGTTCCCGAACTGTGTTAAGATAGGGCTTTATTCCCCTGGGCTTTGTTCCCGAACTGTGTTAAGATAGAGCTTTATTCCTCTGGGATTTATTCCCGAACTGTGTTAAGTGTGGGCTTTGTTCCCTAGGCTTTGTTCCCGAACTATTGATTGTGGGCTTTGTTCCCGAGCTGTACTGAATGTGAGCTTTATTCCCTGAGCTTTGTTCCCAAACTTATGTTGACTGTGGGCTTTATTCCCGAACTGAATTAATTGTGGATTTTATTCCCTGGACTTTGTTCCCGAACTGTGCTGACTGTGGGCTTTGTTCCCGAGCTGTACTGAATGTGGGCTTTATTCCCTTGGCTTTGTTCCCAAACTTATGTTGACTATGGGCTTTATTCCCGAACTGAATTAATTGTGGGCTTTATTCCCTGGGCTTTGTTCCCGAACTATGCTGACTGTGGGCTTTGTTCCCGAGCTGTACTGAATGTGGACTTTATTCCTTGGGCTTTGTTCCCAAACTTATATTGACTGTGGGCTTTATTCCTGAACTGAATTAATTGTGGGCTTTATTCCCTAGGCTTTGTTCCCGAACTATGATGAGTGTGAGCTTTGTTCCCCGAACTGTACTGAATGTGGGCTTTATTCCCTGGGCTTTGTTCCCAAACTTATGTTGACTGTGGGCTTTATTCCCGAACTGAATTAATTGTGGGCTTTATTCCCTGGGCTTTGTTCTCGAACTATCCTGACTGTGGGCTTTGTTCCCGAACTGTGTTAAGATAGGGCTTTATTCCCCTGGGCTTTGTTCCCGAACTGTGTTAAGATAGGGCTTTATTCCCCTGGGCTTTGTTCCCGAACTGTGTTAAGATAGGGATTTATTCCCCTGAGCTTTGTTCCCGAACTGTGTTAAGATAGAGATTTATTCCCCTGGGCTTTATTCCTGAACTTTGCTTATATTTGCCGCTTTTTCCTTTTCTTAAAAACCTGCGAACAAAAACAATACAAAAATTTCGTGCATGTGACGTGTATGCATGTATGCATGAATGTGTTTTCCTATTCCGCTGGGTTAGGTCTTCCTTGTGCTCTCTGGCGCCCTTCGCCTATAACTGTCTTTGGTCGCCCCATGGGCCTGCCTACAGTTTCTTTTTGTCAATTCTCTTCGGGTGATTGCTCAGTTTCCTTTGGTCTCATGGCTCAAGATTCTGTTATGTCCATTATTCGCGATGTGGTAGACTGGTCGCCCCTAGACTTGGCTTAGCTTTCTGCTCTCTATATTTGTACTAGGTCAAGGTGGTTCATGTGGCGTGACATTCCATATCATACTATATTACATGCTACGATCCCAATAGTTACACATATTATTACCCTCAAAGAATGCCTAGTATTGAAACCAGAGAACCTTCAAAACATTCAATGCAACTCAAATCCAAGCCTTTGAATAAATGATCTAAGCCAGACTAAAAGTGTGTGTGTGCAAATTTTCCTTTGCAGGTTCATCCCCAGGTAAGCCAACTCAATGATTTCGTCAAAAAATTGGGATCGATGGGTCAAACTAACCTAGATGTCTCAATTATGCCTGCAGTTGCTTTTCTGTGCTCAATGTGGCATGGTTTTCTTTCTCTTGTCTCTATCTTTTTTCTTTTCATTTTGAACTTCTTCCTTTTTTTTCTTTTTCTTTTTTTTCTTTCTTCCTCTTTTTTTTTTTTCAACACACCTACCCTTTAAGGTAGCATTTCTCCTCATGGTGGTCCTAATACTCGCCTATGGGTAGCTTCACGCTATCGGTTATAGATAGTTTAATTATTTTTTAGAGACTTTTCTTTTATTTTCCACCATACCACACATCATAACACAAGCAAATCAGGATAGACATTTAGGCGAACAGTCATTCACCGACCTACAATTTCTTCAATTAATCACTTTGCTAACTACTCAGGTTTTCACTGCTAAGAACCATAATCAAGTGCTTATGAGTCTAACATAGATCAATCACTCAAAGTATCAGATAAAAGCACATCAAGAGTTTATCGTTTCTATGATTTCTACCTAAAGCAAACGATTTCATCATCAGACTTATGTCTAACTATTAAGGACTAAAAACAAACAATTTTTTTTTTCTTTTTTTTCTTTTTTTTTTCAGGCCCCTCAATGGTCTTTCTTTCATTGCCGTAAAGTTTTCTTTTTCTCGATTTCCTTTTTCCCGATATCTATGTTTGCTAAACCCTTATTGACAAACTTTTTATTTTTAATCTCTAACCCAACAGATATCTATGGTGGCTTTTAATACAATGGGTTAGCATGATGCGTGTATGCATGAGATGCATGAGACGCGTGCGATGTATGAGGTATAATATGCATGTGGTTATCAAAATAGATATCAGACTACTGCTTCTGACATATTTGGATCATGTTTCGATCTTGTAAGTACATTAAGTTTTCATACAAGTTGGCCCGTTATCATTTTAAAGTATTCAATCATATTATTGCGAGGTGCAAAATTGTCCCAGTTGAAAAAGGCCCAACATGTTTACACTTTTGCGATAATATGGCTAAACAACTTCAAATGGTAGAGGGCCCAAACATAAAGTGGCCCATCGGCATTTTAGAAACTTTTGGCCCAATCGTCATAAGACACAAACTTGTCCCAGTTTAAATGGCCCAACAAGTTCACACCTCATGACAAAAAATCCAACTGAATCCAAATGATGATGGTCAGGATGGCTTCTATTGGTCATATAACTATGGTTCACATGTGGGTTTATATGGGTTTAGACAAAGGCTCTCGCTGGGCGAAGGATTGCCCACACTAGGTCTCCCCACTCAAGGGTTCGAGCGACCAAGCGAGCGTACCTTTTTTATACGCTAAGGTACGTGCCAATGAGTGACGATACATGACTGACTGTCAAATGGATTTCTTATTGAAGATTACCCGAGGGAGGGTGGAGCGGACTCTCTTTAATACCCAAGCCTCTTAGGCTCTTATCGCCTTAGTGACAGGAATAGATAATAGGTCCTCCAAATTAGTCCATCACGGTAAGCTTCGAGTAAATGATTATCTAGGGGCCTTCACAGCTTTTCCTTATAGAAAGGTAGTAAATGAATGAAGACACCAAACCATTACCTAGCTCTAATAGTGCCTTTGATTAAATCCCTTAAACCCATTGTAGACACGGTTAACTAAAACAAAAAACCACAAACATTACAAGGCAATATTTCGGGGCCGATTCTCTATCCCCAGTGGAGTCGCCAGACTGTAGGACACGGAAATCGGTGACGCTGTTCCAGGCTTGCGGCCTAGTCGGGAGTACGGAATAGCCCACAGAGGAACTAAACCAGAGAAATAAAATGGAGTCGCCACCCAGTGTGAACTGGGAATATGATTTAAGGCCGCACTCACCCCTCGCAAGGGAAGACCTCAAACCGTTGGGTTCAGAATGGTCCCTTACTTATGCCACTTGTAATGAATGGATTTATGTAATAATATAACCGAGTCTACGCAACAACAACCTACATCTAAGTTTGCATACTACATATATCTAAGTTTGCATTCATAAAAGTAAGTCGGAATAATGGCAAGCACACAATCTCATGCATACATTAAATCGCTAAGCATGGCAATGTAAATAAATAATAATCTAAACATAAACGTATAAGAGACATAATCCAGTTCCTAATGCGAAAGAAATAACTAAATCATGCTTGGAAATAATCAACTAATCAAGCATAAAAAATAACATTCTAAACAACCTAATCATGCATAAAAGTAACATACTATTTCTAATAAACAACAAATAAACATAAGATCAGATTACATGAAATATGTGCGTCTCTCAAGCGGTATGTGGCATTGTATCCCAAGTTCAGACCACACTACCGTCCATTCAGATTCGGCTACGAAATTTACGTCTGGGTTTCCATCCGATATACCACGAGAGATAGCACAAAATCATTCATAATATGGCCGCAACATACATGAATCAACAATACGCATGCAAATGAATACTAATAAATAATAAAAAAATGAACATGAATAGATAAAAGGGTGCCCTCAGGTCTTGCCTTTTAAGTCGCCTCTTCGAAGTGCGTTACGCGATCGTCGGAAGGGTTAATGCTCCGCAACTCTTCCGATTCACTGATTTTCTATTTTCCTTCGTCGTCTCGCTGTTTTGGGTCGCTGTTTCCTCTATTTTCACTACTGTTTTCTGGTCGTTATTTTTGGGTTACTGTTCATGGTTTTGGGTAGTTTCGGGTGACTGTTTTGTGCGGTTTTTGGGGGCAGTTTTGTGTAGTTTTTGGCATGAATATGGGCTACTGGATTGGGTTGTTTAGTGGATGTTTGTGCGTAGTTTAGGGGGCTGCTGGATGGGGCTGATTTTGTTAGTTTTTGGTGTGATGGTGGCGTGAGGTGTCTAGGTTAGTGTGTGGTGCATGAGGTTTTGAAGTGGATAGTTACGATTCATTATTTGTTTATTTTTGCCGTGTGGGTGTTGAAGTCGTGAGGCTTTTGTTTGTTTGGTAGGCTGAGTGGAGCAAGGTGGGTGCTTTCTTTTTGTGGGCTATTTTGTGTTTGATCTCAGGGAGTCGAGGAGTTAATGAGAGGAGAAGGTTATTAGGGTTTTGTTCAGTGAGGGGCAATTATGTGTCTTCTTGTGTATTTGTTTGAATCAGTGGGGGGCTTCTTGTTTTGTTGTGTTATTGTCGGTTAGTGGGGGTAAGGCTGGTTGCCGTGAATGTGTTTGTGGAGTGAGTATGGGCTAACATTAGGGGTAGTTTGTAAGTGGTCTGTGTGTATATTGGGTTGAGAGAGAGAGAGGCGTGAAGATGGAAGAGATGAGCGTAAGAGAGGGAAGTGGCTGCGTGAGAGTTGAATGAGAGAAGCCGAGTTTATTCACGTTAGGGTTTTATTTTTATATAGAGAAGAGAGAGGGTAGATGCGTGAGAAGAGGATTAAGGTTTGCATGGGTTTTCAATAAGGAAAGGATCAAGTAATAAAGGGACACATCAATTTATTAAGGGAATAAAATCATGTAATTTTTGTGGGGGTATATCTAATCAAATTATTTAGGAAAGAATTTGTGTAATTAGGTGGGGAATATTTTAATTTGGTGAGTGATTTATTTAAATTAAGAATTGAGATTTGTTTTGATTTAATTTGATTTAGGCATGTGATTTAATTTAATTAGGAATGTGATTTATGAGATTTGATTTGATTTCTTTAATTTGGGAAGGTGATTTGTTTAGATTTTCAACATGTGTTTAATGTGTTAATTATTATTTTGGAGGGATTGATGGGCTTGGGCGTGAATTAGAGGGCTTGGGCGTGTGGTTGGTGGTGTGTGGGCTTGGGCATGTGGTTTGATGTGTGGTTTGCGGGGGTTTTGGGCTAAGGATAAGTTTTAAAATAGAAGTCCAACGAGCAAACCCGATGCTAAGCAAATAAATTAAATCCAACAAGGTACTGATTTGTGACTTTTCCCTTCCGACGTCCGTTTCCCGTTACTTCCGCAACTTAAAGGGTAGTGCCTCCATATGAGGCTCATCATCGAGACTTATATGCAAAAATGATGTGCCTACACTACCCAATTCTCCAGAAATATTAAACGAAGAATATGTAATCTATTTCAGGCATAGTATACAATGTATTGCGTATTACAATCCAGTATCGGATGTCACATGCTAGGCCCGAGGCTGGAATTGTGTCTGCCCCGTACGAAGCATATATCAGATCACTAGCAACTAGTCTCTTTAATCGGATAATCATGACCTAGTCATACTATCCCGATAGCTGCAGCATATGAGTGTACTAGTTCTGTATCCCTGCGTGACCATCTTCTCCATATGACTGAAGTGATACTTCCATCTTGACATCACACCGAATACACTATGATTCTCAGTAAACCCAGAAGAGGCGTACAGAGAACTTGTTAAAGCCCCGAACAACCATAACCAAAGTGTACTGATTGTCGCAAGTATTAGCGATGCAAGTCTCAGGTTAAGACCACTTAAACCTGCCCTGATTCAGATTCCCATAGACACATAGTCATACTACCAATGAGATTCCGAGGGGTCTATCCAGAGTGAGGCTGTTCCCGGTCTAACGACTAACAGAACCTCATATCACACTTGCATAAGTATCCAACACTTAAATACATGAGAATTATGCCGTTAAGCTTCCATAACGCACACAAGTTTAATACTAGTCTATTATGCATTATCGATGTCCAGTCTCGATAATACTACAACTCGAGATATTTAATGATTAAACCCTTCGTGGATTAATATCGTCTCATATCTTATTAATCTGGAACTAATTATAAGGACTTTTATCATTTATATATATCCAATTAATCTAATTACAAAATGATAAAATAGCAATTTCCTTTGTCACATAGTTAATTTGTACAAAAACCACAATGTCTTTTACAAATAATGTTGCTATGGGTCTTAATTAACCAACACAATGGTACGTGGAGTTGTATCTCGAGTGCAGATTATACTACCATCCATTAGGAATCGGTTATGAAATTTATGTTTCGGTTTCGATCCTATATACCAAGGGACATATTGTTGGACAATTATGACCCATAGCGTCACTATTTGTAAATGACATTGTGGTCTTTGTACAAATTAACTATGTGACAATGGAAATTGCATTTTATCATTTTGTAATTAGATTACTTTAATATATAAATGATAAAAGTCCTTATGATTTGTTCCGGATTATAAGATATGAGACAATATCAATCCATAAAGGTTTAATCATTAAATATCCCTAGTCGTAGTATTATAGATACTGGACATCAATAATGCAGAATAGACTAGTATTGCACTTGTGCGTGTTACAGAAGCGTAACATCATAGTTCTCATATATTTAAGTATTGGATACTTATGCAAGTGTGATAGGAGGTTGTGTTTTCCAATAGTACGGAAACAGCTTTGCTCTGGATAGACCCCCCAGAATCCCATTGGTAGTATGACTATGTGTCTATGGGAATCCGAATCAGGGTAGGTGTATTTGGTCTTAACCTGAGACTTGCATCGCTAGTACTTGCAATAATCAATACGCTTTGGTTTTGGTTGTCCGGGACTTTAACAGGTTCTGTGTACGCCTCTTCTGGGTTTATTGAGAATCATAGTGTATTGGTGTGATGTCAAGACGAAAGTATCACTTCAGTCATATGGAGATGATAATCACAAATGGATACAGAACTGGTACTCTAATGTGTTGCAACCATCGGGATAATATGACAAGGTCATGATTATCCGATGAAAGAGACTAGTTGCTTGTGATCTGATATATGCTTCGTACGGGGTAGACATTATTCCAGCCCCAGGCCTTGCATGTGACATCCGATATTGGATCGCAATATGCAATACTATGCATACTACGCCTGACAAAGATTACATATTCCTTGATTACTTGAAAGAATTGGCCTAACATTCACATACTTAATATACCCCTATTCTCTTAACCTTTCAATTACTTGAAAGAATATGGTATTCTTTCACAGTGGACTCCTCCAGGAACACCGCAGTTAAACGGTGTGTCCGAACGGAGAAACCGAACTTTGTTATACATGGTAAGGTCTATGATAAGTCGTACATAGCTACCTATTTCCTTCTGGGGATATGCATTGAACAGTGCAATACTTATTTTGAATAAGGTCCCGTCAAAGTCTGTTCAACAGACTCCATATGAAATATGGACATGAAAGAAACCGAGTTTCTCATTCCTGAAGATTTGGGGTTGCTGGGCATACGTTAAACGTTTGGAAGGTACCAAACTAGAACCCAAATCGGATAAATGCCTATTTGTAGGATATCCTAGGGAAACCAAAGGATATTACTTCTATCACCCACAAGAGAACAAAGTATTTGTTGCTCTACATGTATTTTTCCTTGAGAATGAATTCCTAAATACAGTGGTTAGTGGGAGGGAAGCAGAACTCGATGAAAATCGGAGTGATACTGTTCCTGGAAAAGAATCCTTAACGGAACATGAACAGTCCATCAGGGACGAGACTGTACCACAATCTTCAAATACACAAGAACCGCGTAGGTCGGAGAGAGTCAGTAAAGAACCTGGGAGGTATGGGTTTCTGATCTCACCTCATGTGGATATCAATCTTATTGAGGATAACGAGCCGTCTACGTATGAGGAAGCGATACAGGATATCGATTTCGCTTTATGGCAAGAGGCCATGAAGTCCGAAATGGTTTCCATGTACACCAACCAAGTTTGAACACTGGTTGATGCACCAGAAGGCGTAAAGCCTATTGGTTGCAAATGGGTCTTCAAGAAGAAGACTGACATGGATGGCAACATACAGACGTACAAAGCTAGGCTTGTAGCGAAAGGGTATCGTCAACGACATGGTGTCGATTACAATGAAACTTTTTCACCCGTTTCCATGATTAAATCCATTCGGATTATGCTTGCTATTGCTGTACATTTCGATTACGAGATATGGCATATGGACGTCAAAACCGCTTTCCTTAACAGAAACCTTTTGGAGGATGTTTATATACAACAGCCTGACGGTTTTGTCATACCAAGACTTGCAAACAAGGTTTGTAAGTTAAATCGATCCATTTATGGATTGAAGCAATCATCGCGTTCTTGGAACCAACATTTTGATGAGATCATAAAAGAATATGATTTCGTTCAAAACGAGGATGATCCTTGTGTATATAAGAAGGTTAGTGGGAGTGCACTGACATTCATTGTCTTTTACGTTGATGATGTATTGCTTATTGGCAATGACATTCCCATGCTACAATCGGTGAAAGCTTGGCTTTCATTAAAGTTCTCCATGAAGGATCTAGGAGAAGCAGCCTTTATTATAGGAATAAAGATATATCGGGATAGATCTAGAGAGCTGATTGGACTCTCCCAGAGTACATATGTTGACAAAATGTTGAAGAGATTCAACATGGATCAGTCCAAGAGGGGACTATTACCAGTGTCACATGGTGTCACTCTATCTAAGGACATGTGTCCTAAAACTCAAGATGAGAGAGACAACATGAGTCGAATCCCGTTCGCCATGCCAGTCGGATCGATCATGTATGCCATGGTATGTACGCGACCTGATGTCTCCTATGCTTTGAGCATGTGTAGTCGCTATCAGGCTGATCCAGGTGAAAGTCACTAGATGGCGGTTAAGAATATCCTTAAGTATCTTAGACGAACTAAGGATGCTTTCTTAATCTATGGAGATGGAGAACTTGAGGTAACTGGGTATACCGATGCAAGTTTCCAAATCGATAAAGAAGACTATAAGTAGCAATCCGGGTACATATTTTGTTTGAACAACGGAGCAGTAAGCTAGAAATCTTCCAAGCAAGAGACTGTTGTCGATTCAACAACAGAAGCGGAATACATTGCTGCAGCTGAAGCATCAAAAGAGGCAGTTTGGATCCGTAAATTCCTAATTGGATTAGGAGTAGTTTCGTTAGCAGCTGAGCCCGTTCTATTGTATTGTGACAATAACGGGGCTATAGCGCAGGCTAATGAACCACGATCTCATCAATGATCCAAGCATGTTCTTCGACGTTTCCATCTGATTCGTGAGATCATACATCGTGCCGATGTGAAGATCGAGAAGGTCGCATCAGATGAAAACATAGCAGATCCGCTGTCAAAAGATATTCCTCAGCAAAAGTTTGAGCGATATGTACATAGTTCAGGTGTTAGATGCTTGAGTGACTGGCTATAGGCCAAGTGGGAGATTATTGGACAATTATGACCCATAGCATCACTATTTGTAAAATACATTGTGGGAGAGTCCAAGCAGTTTTCTAGATCTATCCCGGTAGATCCTTATTCCCAGAATAAAGGCTGTTTCTCCCAAAGCTTTCATGGAGAATTTTAATGAAAGCCAAGCTTTCACCAATTGTAGCATAGGAATGTCATTGCCAATAAGTAATACATCATCATTATAAAGGATAATGAATGTCAGTGCGCTCCCACTAACCTTCTTATATACACAAAAATCATCTTCGTTTAGAATGAAATCATATTCTTTTATGATCTCATCAAAACGTTGGTTCCAAGAACGCGATGCTTACTTCAATCCATAAATAGATCGATTTAACTTGCAAACCTTGTTTGCATGTTTTGGCACGACAAAACCGTCAGGCTATTGCATATAAACATCCTCCAAAAGGTTTTCGTTAAGGAAAGCGATTTTGACATTCATCTGCCATATTTCATAATGGAAATATGCAGCAATAGCAAGCATTATCCGAATGGATTTAATCATGGTAACATGTGAAAAGGTTCGTCGTAATCGACATCATGTCATTGACGATACCCTTTCGCTACAAGGCTAGCTTTATACGTTAGTATGTTGCCATCCATGTCTGTCTTCTTCTTGAAGACCCATTTACAACCAATCGGCTTAACGCCTTCTAGTGCATCAACCAGTGCCTAGACTTGGTTGGTATACATGGAATCCATTTCGGACTTCATTGCATCTTGCCATAAAGTGGAGTCGATACCTTGTATCACTTCCTCATACGTAGCCGGCTCATTATCCTCAATAAGATTAATATCTACGTGAGGTGAGATTATAAACCCATACCTCTCAGGTTGTTTTCTGACTCTCTCCGACCTACACGGTTCTTGTGTATTAGAAGATTGGGTACAATCTCATACCTGATGAACTGTTCGTGTTCCGTTAGGGAGTCGGTGCCAGGAACAATATCACTACGATTTTCATCAAGTTCTACTTTCCTCCCACTTACCACTGCATTTAGGAATTCCTTTTCTAGGAAAACCACATGGAGAACAACAAATACCTTGTTCTCTTGTGGGTTGTAGAAGTAATATCCTTTGGTTTCCTATGATAACCTACAATTAGGCACTTATCCGATTTGGGTTCTAGTTTGGTACCATCCAAACATTTAACGTATGCCAAGCATCCCCAAATCTTCAGGAATGAGAAACCCGGTTTCTTTCCTGTCCATATTTCATAAGGAGTCTGTCCAAAAGACTTTGACGGAACCTTATTCAAAATAAGTATTACATTGTTCAATGGATATCCCTAGAAGGAAATTGGTAGCTCAGTGCGACTCATCATTGACCTTACCATGTCCAACAAAGTTCAGTTTCTCCGTTCGGACACACTATTTAATTGAAGTGTTCTAAGAGGAGTCCACTGTGAAAGAATACCATATTCTTTAAAGTAATCGAGAAACTCATTGCTCAAGTATTCTCCACCACGGTCCGACCATAATGTTTTAATACTTTTGCATGTCTGTTTTTCTACTTCGTGTCAAAACTCTTTGAATTTCTCAAAAGTTTCTGACTTGTGTCTCATAAGATACACATAACCATAACGCGATGCATCATCCGTAAATGTTACGAAGTATTCATATCCACCTCTAGCCTGGCTAGATATGGGCCCATATAAATCTCTATGAACGAGGGCTAACAGTTCGGTGGCATTATGTGAATTACCTAATAAACAAGATTCGCAGACATTATGTGAATTATGATCAAATCTGTCCAAGTATCCATTATTCGAAAGTGTGGATATACGAGTCTTGTTAATATGTCCCAGACGACAATGCCACATATAAGTTTCATATGTTTTACTCAATTTGAGTCTTTTGTTTGTCATGTTATATGTTTAAGATTCATTTATATTCAAAATATAAATACCATTATTAGCATCAGCAGTACATATCTCAAAATCATCTTTATAAACAAAACACCCAGTTTTTCGGAATACAAAAGTATACCCGCATTGGGTCAAACAAGATACATAGATAATGTTTCTAGTAAAACTAGGTACATAATAACAGTCTGATAAAGTAAGTACATGCCCCGAGGGCAGTTCCAAAACACAGGTCTCTACAGCCAAAACATCGACTCTGGTCCCGTTTCCAACTCATAAGTCAATCTCGCCTGAAGCCAGTCCCCTGCTAATCTACAGATCATGCACATCAGTACATATATGAGTACCACATCCAGAAATAAAAATCCAATTTTTAAAACTAGAAGTAGACATGTTTATTTCAATAACAAACATACCTGAAGCCGGAGCCTTGCCCGCCTTCAATTCCTTCATGTGCGCCTTGTACTCACGGCAGTCACTCTTCTAGTGACCCCGTTTGCCACACTGTAGGCAGACATCTTGGGATTTTTCCTTTGCCTTCCCATAAGACTGCGATGATTTGGCCTTGTCCTTTCTTTTCCTTTTCTTTTTCACACCTCAAGAAGCCTTCGTCAAAGCCTTGGCCTTCTGAGATATCGAAGTGAAATGCACCTCGCGCTTCTTACCCTTAAGAAGCTCTGGCTCTGCCTTTTTCAGCATCGCCATCAACTATCCAAGAGTCTTCTCTTGGTTCATTATATTGTAGTTCATGATGAACCCTCCCCAGCAGTCGGGCAGAGACTGTAAAATCAAATCTATGGAAGTCTCAGCCTCGAAGGTTATGCCCAGCTAACCTAGCTGTTCGAGGCTGAGACTTCCATAGATTTGATTTTACACATAGTTCTCGACAGATGTACCATCTGACATACGTGAGCGAAAGAGCTTCTTCTGCAATTCATACTTCTGAGATCTAAGTTTAGATCTATGAAGGTCCTTCAATTTCAACATCATGTTATAATGATCCAATCTCTTATTTTGACGGCGAAATTGTGGAGTCATTGCGGTAAGCATGATGGTCTGAGCAGTTGAGTTGTCATCACTGTGAGTCTTCTAAAGCTCATGATCAACAACCCGCTCATGTCCAGGCTCAGGCCCGAGAGGTCTGTCTATGACATAGAGCAACTTCTCAGCTCCCAGGACAATCCTGAGATTCATCTCCTAATCTGAAAAATTGGCACCGTTAAAGACATTATCGCCCATGACGATGTCTCTAACGCTAATCTTTCCAGTCATCTTGATTGTAATATTCTAACTATTCAATCAACGATATCGGGTACAATCAAATGTAACGATTACTATATCCCAACTATATAAGCAACTACAAATGAAGTTATGGTACAGTCCAACTGTTCAATGAAAATAATAAAATATTAGTCCAACTAATACAAATATATAACGACGAAAAATAAAGCGCGTATTTAGCAAGTATTAAACGAAATTGCAAATTTAATACTGGCCTCTCACTATTTTTCGGCGAGCCTCTAACCCTCTGTTGAGTACTTGGGAAATCCAGTTTCCTAGTGGGCTAGGATCCCGTTAAATAACACACAACCTTGATTTTGGCCAACAAGTTGTATGAAACTTAACTAGGTAGATCTCTAAGATCAATTGGATCCCATCCAATTCCTAGATCCGGCAGGTGGACCTCAAAGTCCGAATATATATCCAATATATATATCCTAACATTTTCCTCTGAATCAACTAAGCCTTGGCTTTGGCTCAACATGTTGGAATTCTCTAAGCATCCCAAGATCATTTCAAGCAATGAAAATACAAGTGAATACAATCGAGGAATTGCGGAATACTCACATCGATCGGTTGAGCGACGCAGTGGACAATAAAAATTCTTCTTCTCCCTCCTAGAGTGCTCGGCAGTGAGCTGATTTCCCTCTCCAAGATTCGGCCATTGATGTCCTTCATCAAGCTCCAAGCTTTCGAATGGTATTCCAAGCCCACGAGTGGGTTTCCCTATCACCTTCGCAAGACCCAAAAGTGTGCTAGCACCTTTGATTTTTGCCACAAAAATCAATCTATTGCTTCTCTTCATTCTCGGCAGTAACAGAGCCAGAAGAAAGAAAAAACAGCAGCCCCTTGGGCGTAGGTGGAGAGAGGAGAAAATATTTTTTGAAAGAGATGTGTGTTAAGTGCTTGGTATATCATTTTTGTGTATCTTATACACAATATTTAATTTTCAAAAATCAAATAAAATGATTTTCCAAATACAAAAAGTCAAGGCAATTAAAGCCTTGCCAACCACATCCATAAATCACATCAATCAATAAAATCAAGTGACAAGTGGTCACATCACTCAAAGTGACTAATGATTTGACGCTTGATGGAACTAGTGATTTGACGCTTGATTTGACTTGTGTGCCGCACTCGAATTCAAAATGCGAATGCGCTCGCAAACAATCTCGGGCTCGGGTTCTCTAATTCCAAATTAACGAATTTTCCGTTGAGACGCAATTAAATGATTATGCCTAGCAAAATCACTATTCACGTTGCTAACGAATTGATTCTAAATTAACTCGTTCGCCCGAATTAAAATCTAATTTCAATTTCGCGTCGAAATCTAATTTCGAATAATATATCGAATATATTATTTATCAATTAATTCCAAATTAATCGTTATCTCTCTTTAATAATATTTTATCCCAGATAAAATATCTCCGTAATTAATCCCAGATTAATTTTCTCTCTCATCATAATTAATCCCAGATTAATAAAGTGCGAGTCATACGTCATCGGTGAATCTTCGGGAAGCGACCCATGAAATCCCCGGATATGTTGGCAGTAAATATGGTCGTTGGACTATCCGAACACGTAAGTACCTAGTACTACTTTTATACCGATTTACAAGACAAGGTTGGCTTCTAGCAAAGCGCCATGCCTACCCAATTCTCCAGAAACATGCTTACAAGAATAAGCTGATCTATATCAGGCGTAGTATACGAAGTATTGCGTATTTTGATCCAGTATCTGATGTCACGTGCTAGGCCTGGGGCTGGAATTGTGTCTGCTCCGTACAAAGCACATGTCGGATGTCTGGTAACTAGTCTCTATAATCGGATAAACATGACCTTGAAATTTTATCCCGATGACTGCAGTACATAAGAAAACCAGTACCGTATCCTACGTGACCATCATCTCCATATGACTGGAGTGATACTTCCGCCTTGACATCACACCCAACACACTACGATTCTCAATATACCCAGCAGAGGCGTACACAGAACCTGTTAAAACCCTGGATGACCAAAACCAAAGTATATTGATTGTCGCAAGTATTAGCGGTGCAAGTCTCAGGTTAAGACCAAATACACCTACCCTGATTTCGGACTTCCATAGACACATAGTCATACTACCAATGGAATTTCGAGGGGGTCTATCCAGAGTGAAGCTGTTTCCCGTACCATCGGTAAAACACAACCTCCTACTACACTTGCATGAGTATCCTATACCCAAATATATGAGAACTATGTCGTTATGCCCTCACAACGTGCACAAGTGTAATACTAGTCTTTTACGCATTATCGATATCCAATCTCGATAATACTCTAACTAGGGATATTTAATGATTATACCTTCGTGGATTGATATTGTCTCATATCATCTCAATCCAGGCACTAATCATAAGGACCTCCTATCATTTATACATCTTGGTGATCTAATCACAAATGATAAGAGAGCAATATCATTTGTCACATAGTTAATTTGTACAACAACACCATGATCTGTACAAATAGTGACGCTATGGGTCATAATTGTCCAACACAACAAGCTTAATGATTTCAATTAAGCGTGACCCATTGACAGTGGGAAAGCTTCGTAATCCATGTCGATGTACAAAAGTGGCCTTGACTTTGGTCAACAAGTCACAACTGCCCAAGACATGCGATATATAACAAAGCCTTTGTGGTTCAAACACATCCGTGATGGACAATGATCTTGACTTTGGCCAACAAATCAAAGCCAATCTTGGATCTTGAGAAAAAACACTCAATGGAAGGAAAACGCTTAATATATAATGAAGGTTTTTCACGTAAATTGGCAACCAATTTATTATCTTTGATTAGGTCTCATCATACACCCTTAAGCATGCATTCTAAAAGCATAATAAGGCGCGAATAAATTAATAATAATATGCGGATGAATATTTAACAAATTATTCCTAGAATAAATCTCTCTATTTCCTCTCTCCCGCTAACACTATTCATACTTCTACCCAATTACATAATACATTAAAGAAACCTCATTTACATTGAGGGGAATTGGTGAGAAGAGAAATACAAAGAGTAAAGAGATAATAGGCTGGACACGCCGGTCCAATTTAATAAATTCTAAATTTATTACAACAATTTCCAAAATTGCCCCCACCCTTCTAATATCCATCCGATAAACATTATTCATACAAATACATCCAAGTATTCACACAAAGCATATTATTCAATCAATCTAATCCAATTAATTAATCTTTGATTAATGACCATCCAATGTTCATACAACGATTTGATTTGTGCGAGTCCAACTCGTTTAAAAATAAATAATCAAAGTACGTATTCTTGAATTATATTGAATTACAATTTTAAATATAATTCAAATTGTTTCCAATATTAATTCATATTTAATTCCAAATTAAATTATTACATTTATTTATGTACCTTAAAGACTTGGATTCCAAATCCAATCTTAATGGGTCTCAAAGGCCCAAATAGCATCAAATTCAAATTTAATTAAAGTCCAATGGGCTTTCAATTAATTCTTTAGGCATGGGCTTTGGCAATTTTTCAAAAAATTACCATGAGAATACTAGGGCTAGTTTCGGCCATGTATAGGATTTTAGGGAAAAATAAATCTAATCAATTTTCTCAAATCCTATGATGCACAAATCCAATTCATCATCATCAAAACACAACCAACAACCAATTTTGAAAAAATCATACTCCAAGCACAAAATCCCCAAATAAAGTATATAAACCCTAAATATAAATCATGCTTAGATATGGCTCATGATACCATTGTTAGTGTCCTAGACATCCCGGATGTTGGATTTCAAAAATTCTTTGTATGTTGATGAAGCTCCAAGCTTTGTTGAATGTTTCCAACCAAAGAGTGAGTTTCCCTATCACCTTAATCAACTCCAAATGTGCTAGCAAGCTTGAAAGTTTTACAACAAAAACTTCAAAGGGAGAGGGAGAGTTTCGGCCAAGCCTAGGAGAGAAGAGAGAGTTGTGTTTTCTTTTGTATTTTGTTTTCTAAAAACTAATACCAAAGTCAACTTACAAAAGGTGTATATCTTTTCCAAAAAGCTAAACAAAGTGTGTTGTGAAAGTTTCAATAAATGCTCTCAACTACTTCCATCAACTTATGTTGACAATTGATATAAGTTTGTGGGCCCCACCACTTAAATTCGAAATTCAAGTTGGCTTGCCCAACATACTTCGGGCTCGGGTTCGTTCAATCCGATTAAACGAATTTTCCGTCGCAACGTAATCAAATCCAATTTAATTAAATAATAATGCCTAGCAAAATTATTACGAAAGTCGCTTACGAATTAATTCCAAATTAATTCTTTCGCCCGAATTAAAATCATATTTTAATTCTGCATTGAAATCCGATTTCAATTAATATATCCAATATATTATTTAATCGATTAATTGCAAATTAATCGCACTCTCTCTTCTATTCAAATTTTATCCCAGATAAATTCTTACCGTAATTAATCCTAGATTAATTTTCTCTCTCATAATTAATCCCATATTAATTCTGTTCGAGTCAAATGTCATCGGTGAATCTTCGGGAAGCGACCCAAGAGATCCATGGATATGTTGGCAGTAAATACGGTCATCGGACTATCCGAACATGTGCGTACCTCGTACCACGTTCTTATCGATTTACAAGACATGGTGGGCTTCTAGCAAAGCACCGTGCATACCCAATTCTCCTGAAATATTCAAGATAGAATATATAATCTATATCAGGCATAGTATAATATGTATTGCGTATATCACATGCTAGGCCTGGGGCTGGAATTGTATATGCCTGGTACGAAGCATATATCGGATCACTAGAATTAAGTCTCTTTAATCGGACAATCATGATCTAGTCATACTATCCTGATAGCTGCAGCATATGAGAGTACTAGTTCTGTATCCCTACATGATCATCTTCTCCATATGACTGAAGTGATACTTCCATCTTGACATCACACTGTTGGTTTCTATTAAGGTCCCAAGATCAATTATAAGCATGAATCAAATGCAAATACAAATCAAAGAAGTTACGGAATTCTCACATCGATCGATTGAGCGACGCGGAGACAAAAAAAATGAAATTCTGACTCTCTTCACTGCTCGGCAGTGAGCATTTCATAGCCCTCCATTTTCTGATTTTGAGCTCCTCGAACATGCTCCAAGCTTCATCGAATGGTTCCCGGCTCATGGGTAGACTTCCCTATCACCTTCGCATGTCTCGTAAGTGTGCTAGCACTTGTGATTTTGCCACAAAACCCACTATAGCTTCCCTTACTGCTCACGGTTTTTTGTTGAAAACCAGTAAGCTTTTGCCCCTCCATGGGCGTGAAGAGTAGAGAGAAAGATAGAAGGAGAGATGATGTGTTGTTGTAATTGTTATTGTGTATCTAATACACCAACCAATATTAAAATCAATTACCAAAATCAAATAAGGTAAATAGATTTTAATTAATCCAACAACTCACATCAACCATTACACTTGAGTGTCAAACACTCAAACATCAAGTCACATCAATCAATCAATCAATGGTTACATCACTCAAAGTGACATGATTTGACGCTTGATGTGACGCTAGATGCGACTATCGATTTGACGCTTGATTTGAGTTGCGTGCCGCACTCGAATTCGAAATGCGAATGCGCTCGCAAATAATCCTGGGCTCAGGTTCGCTAATTCCAAATTAACGAATTTTTCGTTGCGTCGTAATTAAATGATTACGCCTAACGAAGTTACTATTCACGTTGCTAACTAATTAATTCTAAATTAATTCGTTCGCCCGAATAAAAATCTAATTTTAATTCCGCGTCGAAATCTAATTTCCTTTAATATATCAAATATATTAATTTACCGATTAATTCCAAATTAATCGTTATCTCTCTTTAAATGATATATTATCCCAGATAAAATATCTCCGCAATTAATCCCAGATTAAATTTCTCTCTCTTCTAATTAATCCCAGATTAATTTAGAGTGTGAGTCATACGTCATCGGTGAATCTTTGGGAAGTGACCCATGAGATCCCCGGATATGTTGGCAGTAAATTCGGTCGTCGGACTATCCGAACACGTAAGTACCTCGTACTACGTTTTTACCGATTTACAAGACAAGGTTGGCATCTAGCAAAGAGCCATGCCTACCCAATTCTCCGGAAATATCCTTACAGGAATAAAAGATCTATATCAGGCGTAGTATACGTAGTATTGCGTATTTCTGTCCAGTATCGGATGATCACGTGCTAGGCCTGGGGCTGGAATTGTGTCTGCCCCGTACGAAGCACATGTCGGATGTCTAGTGACTAGTCTCTATAATCGAAAAACCTGACCTTGTCATTTTATCCCGATAGCTGCAGCATTTAAGAGAACCAGTCCCGTATCCTACGTGACCATCATCTCCATATGACAGGAGTGACACTTCCGTCTTGACATCACACCCAACACACTACGATTCTCAATATACCCAGTATTGGCGTACACAGAACATGTTAAAGCCCTGGACGACCTCAACCAAAGTATATTGATTGTCGCAAGTATTAGCGGTGCAAGTCTCAGGTTAAAACCAAATACACCTACCCTGATTTCGAACTTCCGTAGACACATAGTCATACTACCAATGGAATTCCGAGGGGGTCTATCCAGAGCGAAGCTGTTTCCCGTACCATCGGTAAAACACAACCTCATATTACACTTGCATGAGTATCCTATACCCAAATATATGAGAACTACGCCGTTGTGCCCTCACAATGCGCACAAGTGTAATACTAGTCTTTTACGTATTTATCGATGTCCAATCTCGATAATACTCTGACTAGGGATATTTAATGATTAATCCTTCGTGGACTGATACTGTCTAATATCATTCTCCGTCCAGGAACAAATCACAGGGACCTCTCATCATTTATACATCTAGGTGATCTAATCACAAATGATAATAGTGCAATCTCATTTGTCACATAGTTAATTTGTACAACAACACCATGATCTGTACAAATAGTGACGCTATGGGTCATAATTGTCCAACAATCTCCCACTTGGCCTATAGCCAGTCACTCGAGTGCTTGACACCCGAACTATGTACGGTTGGCTCAAACTGCTGAGAAATCGCTTTCGTCAGCGGATTTGTGTGATGATCGTATAATGATTATCGTCTGATGCAATTTATACGATCATCACATCGCCACGATGTATGATCCGAACGAATCAGATGAATATCGAAGTATGTATCTGGATCGTTGATGAGACCATTAATTCTTTAGCCTGTGCTCAAGCCTAGCTCAGCTGCTAACAGAATTATATCTAATCTAATTAGATTTGTGTCGACCCAGAAGGCTTCTATTGCCGCCTCAACTGCAGCAATAACCCGCATTCGTTGTTTATACGGTAACAGTATCTTGCTTGGAAGATTTCCAGCTCACTGTTCCGTTATTCAAACTGTGTAGTACCGTTTGCCACTTTTAGTCGTATTTATCGGTTAGGAAACTTGCTACAGTGATCCCAGTCACTTCAAGTTCTCATTCTCCATAGATTAATACAACATCCTTAGATCTCTAAGATACTAACAGATGTTCTTAACATCAATCCAGTGACTATCACTTGGATTGGCCTGTTTGTGACTTCATATGCTCAAAGCGAATGAGACACCAGGTCGCTTACATTTTTCTATGTACGATTTCTCGGAGAGTATTTGAAAGTTAAGTTTTCGCCGATAGTTTTATGGGAATATCATTTCCAAGAAATAATGTATTTTCATTATTTATAGGACAGTATTGTCAGTGCACTCCCACTAACCTCCTTATATACATAAGAATCATTTCATTTTGAATTAAATCATAAACCATTGTGATCACATCAAAACGACAATTCCAAGAACCTATGCTTTCTTCAATCCAAACATGGATCGAATAACCCGCAAACCTCGTTTGCTAGTTTTGGTACGACAAAACCGACATGATATTGTAAATATCCTCCGAAAAGGTTTCCTTTTCAGGAAAGTGATTTTCCCGTTAAGCTGACATATTTCATAAATGAAACATGCAGCTTTAGCAATCATTATCCATGTATGTCTTCCATGAAGACTTATTAAAGTACCAATAGGCACAATGCCTTGCTGTACATCAACTAGTATCCAAACTTGTTGATATACATGGAATCCATTTCAGATTCATGACACTTTGTCATAATAGGGAGTCGATATCTTGTATCACTTCCTCATACGTAGTCAGTTGGTGTACCTCAAAAGATTGACATCTTTACGAGTTGAGATCAGAAACCCATACCCCAGGTTGTCTTCTGACTCTCTCCGACATACGCGGTTCTTGTGTATTCGAAGATTAATGGTATAGTTTCATCATTGATGAACTATTTGTGTTCCATTAGGATTCGGTGCCTTGAACAATATTACTCTGATTTTCATCGAGTTTTACTAGCCCCCACTTACCACTGCATATAGGTATTCCTCTTAGGAAAACCGCATGGTGAGCAACAATTACATTGTTCTCTAGTGAGTTGTATAAGTACTATACTTTGGTATCCCTAGGATAACCTACAACTTGGCACTTATCTAATTTGGGTTTTAGTTTGGTATCATCCAAACATATGCCTAGCATTCCCAAATTATCAGGATTGAGAAACCTGGTTTCTTTCTTGTTCATATATAATATGAATTCTGTCAAACAGATTTTTATGGAACCTTATTCTAAATAAGTTCTGCACTGTTAATGCTTATCTGTTGAAGAAAATGGTAGCTCAGAGCGACTCATAATAACCTTATCATGTCCAACATAATTCGGTTTATCCTGTTCGGACACACCGTCAAACTGACGTGTTCCGAGAGGAGTCCTCTTTTGAAAGAATACTTTACTCTTTCAAGTATATAAGAAACGTATTGCTTAAGTATTTTCCATTACGGTCTTACCGTGACGGTTTAATACTTTAGCCGATCTGTTTGTCTATTTCGTGTCGAAACTATAAAAGTTTCCGATTTGTGTTCTTCAAAAGAGACACATAACCATAACGCGATGCCACATCCTTAAGGTCACGAAATATTCATATCCACATCTAGCCTAGCTAGACATGGGCCCACTTTCTTCACTATGAACTAGGGCTAACAGATAGGTGGCATTTACACTTTTACCAAGTAAATAGTGCTTTAGGCACTTTGCCCAATAAACTAGATTCGTAGACTTTATTTGATTGGGATCAAATCAGTCCGAGTACCCACTCTTCAAAAGTGCGGATATACGAGTCTTGTTTCATTGTGTCTCAGACAACAATGCCACAATTAGTTTCTTCTAATCAAATTAGTTCGAGCTATTTGTTTGTCATGTTATATATTTGAGATTTATTTATATTCAAAATATAAATTATGTTATTCACATCTAATGTGTATATCTCAATATAATCTTTATATAATAAAACACTTTAGTGTTCTAGAATATAAAGGTACACCCGTAGCGGGTTAAACACTGATACAGAGATAATGTTTCTAGTCAAACTAGTTACATTATAACAGCTTCCTAATCCTGCTCATAGCAGATTCTGAACATCAACATATATTTTATGTACCACACTAATTATTTAAAATCTAATTTTAATACTAGTAGTGAACATAATTTTGACAAACATATTTAAAGTCAGAGCCTTGCTCGTCTTCTATTCCTTCATGTCTGCTTTGTCCAAATGGCAGTCACGTTTCCGCGATCCCATTTGCCACAATTCAGGCAGACATTTTGGGATATGTCCTTTTATCTTCCCAGAAGATTATAATGATTTTTCCTTTGCCAGTTTCAACACTCCAGAAGCCTTTGGCCAAGCCTTGGCCTTCTAAAATATCGAAGTAAGGTGCGCCTTGCGCTACTTTCCTAATTGCAAAGTTTGACTTTTTCTCCTTGAGAATAGTCATTAATTCTCCAAGAATTATTTATTGCAATTTAGTACTTCTAAAATCTAAATATAGATTTATGAAGATCTTTCAATTTCATTATCATACTTTAAGGATCTAATCCTTAGTTTTGATTCAGAAATTAAGGAGTCTACTGCGGTAAGTATAATGGATTAAGCACTTAAGTTATCATCACATTAATCTTCCAAAGATTATGCTCTACTATTTGCTTAACTCATGGCTTAGGCTTAATATGTTATTTTATCAAATAAAGTAACTTATTATTTTTCCAGGACCATCATGAAATATTATTCCCAATTTTTTTTTTTTGAAAATTAAACAATTTAAATAAATTTTCCCTAGGATTATGTTTTAAATGTTAATCTTTCAATTTTATCTTGATTTTAATAGTCCAACTATTTAATCAATGATTTAGGTATTATTTATTATAATGATTACAATAGTCCAACTATTTAATCAACTATAATTTAATTAAATCAAATACATTGATTACTATAATCCAATTATATAATCAACTATAAATGAAATGTTTGAATATAGTCCAACTATTAATTAAAACAACAATTTAAATATTAGTCCAACTAACATTTAATTTATAATGACGAATGATATTTGTGATTGAGCGCGTATGGCAAGTAATTAAACGAATATTGCAAATTCAATTCTTGCCTCCCACTATTTTTCGACGAGCCTCTAACCCTTTGTCGAGTACTCTGGAAACCGCGTTTCCTAGTGGGCTAGGATCCCGTTAAATATCACACAATCTTGACTTTGGCCAACAAATTGTATGATAATTAACTAGGTAGATCTCTAAGATCGATTGGATCCAATCCAATTCCTAGATCCGGTAGGGGGACATCCAAGTCCGAAACATATATCTTATATATGCCAATACATCCAATGTATTACCTAACCTTTTTCCTCTGAATCAACTAAGCCTTGGCTTTGGCACAACAAACTTAGTGATCCCAGTCAAGCGTGACCCATTGACCATGGAAAGCTTCGTAATCAATGTCAATGGACAAGAAGTGGTCTTGACTTTGGCCAACAAACCACAACTTGGACAAGACACTGATATGGAACAAAGCCTTCATGATTCAAACACATCCTCGACGGACAAAGGCCTTGACTTTGGCCAACAAGCCAATGCCAGTCTCGGATCTTGAGTGAGAATCACTCAATGGAAGGAAATACGCTTAATATTTTGCGAGGGTTTTTCGAGTGCAAATTGGCAACCAATTTATTATCTTTGTTAAGGTCTCATCATCATACACCCTTAAACATGCATTCTAAACACATAATAAAGCGCATATGAATAAATAATAATGATATGCGGATGAATACTTTACACATTGATCCTAGATCAAATCTCTCACTTTCTCTCTCCCGCTAGCACATGTATTACTTCTACCCGTTACACTACACTTCTAAAGAAACCTCATTTACATTGAGGGGAATAGGTGAGAAGAGAATACAAAGAAATGAGAGGTAATAAGGCTGGACACGCAGGTCCAATTAATAAATCAAATTTATTACAACAATTTCTAAAATTGTCCCACCCATCTAATATCCATCCGATATACATTATTCATGCATCGCAACCATGTATTCACACAAGCATGTTATCAATCAATCTAATCAAATTAATTAATCTGATAATTAGTGACCATCCAATGTACAAACAACGATTTGATTTTGTTCGAGTCAACTCGTTTTGCGAATAAGTACTTAAAGTACGAATTCTCGAATTAAATTAAACTACATCATTAAATCCAATTTAATATGCATTCAATTCGAATTCGCATATTTAATTCCTAATTAAATACTACACTTTAATAATGAACTTTTACGACTTAAATTCCAAATTTAATCGCAACGGGTCTCAAAGCCCGATTTAACGTCCAATGTCAATTTAATTAAAGTCCAATGGGCTTTTAATTAATTTCTTAAGGCGTGGACTTTTGGTCAACTCGGGTCAAACCGAATAACCAAAATCCAATCCGGGAGTTACCCCATAAGCCTATAAATCAATCTTGGCCCATTAGGCCCAATTAAACTTTAAAGGTCCATTAAGTCGCATTTGGGCTTTATGGAGGCGGTTTTGGGCCCAATTGGATCCAACCAATTTTGCCTAAACCCAACTCTGTACAACAAAGCCCAATAAGCCCAATAACAACATTAAAAGCCCAAATCCAATTTTAAGGCCCAATTAATTAAATACAAAATTCAATTTCACATTTAATTAACCTAAAGTGTATATCATGATTAATCACCCAAATTAACATTTCTAAAACATCAATTTATATAATTAATCATGCTCATTTTCATCATCACATGTCCAACACATTTTAATTAAAATCAAACCCAAACATGCTTCCAAAGTCTCGGCCAATGAGGGGATTTTATATCTGATTGTTTTCAATCCAATTAATCCCACAATCGACATTAAATCAACATCCTAATTGATTCTAACTCATCCAATGAATTAAAAAATCAAAATCACCAAGACATAATAGGGCACTACCATTCGGCCAAGCCTACTCAATTTGGGGAAAAATGTTCCAAACCAATTTCTTGAAATTGATCCAATCAAACTTCAATTCAAACACATTTAAGCATATTCATTCATCCAATTTCACAAATTCATGCTCAAAATCAATTTGCCCAAATTTTAACCCTAAACTTTTTCATGCTCAAACCTTGCTCCAGATGCCATTGTTGGTTTCTATTAAGGTCCCAAGATCAATTATAAGCATGAATCAAGTGCGAATACAAATCGAAGAAGTTGCGGAATACTCACATCGATCGGTTGAGCGACGCGGAGACAACAAAAAAATGAAATTCTACCTCTCTTCACTGCTCGGCAGTGAGCAGTTCATAGCCCTCCATTTTCTGATTTTGAGCTCCTCGAACAAGCTCCAAGCTTCGTCGAATGGTTCCCGGCTTATGGGTAGACTTCCCTATCACCTTCGCATGTCTCGTAAGTGTGCTAGCACTTGTGATTTTGCCACAAAACCCACTCTAGCTTCCCTTACTGCTCACGGTTTTTTGTTGAAAACTAGTAAGCTTTTACCCCTCCATGGGCGTGAAGAGTAGAGAGAAAGAGAGAATGAGAGATGATGTGTTGATGTAATTGTTATTGTGTATCTAATACACCAACCAATATTAAAATCAATTACCAAAATCAAATAAGGTAAATAGATTTTAATTAATCCAACAACTCACATCAACCATCACACTTGAGTGTCAAACACTCAAACATCAACTCACATAAAGTCACATCAATCAATCAATCAATGGTTACATCACTCAAAGTGACATGATTTGACGCTTGATGTGACGCTAGATGCAACTAGCGATTTGACGCTTGATTTGAGTTGCGTGCAGCACTCGAATTCGAAATGCGAATGCGCTCGCAAATAATCCCGGGCTCGGGTTCGCTAATTCCAAATTAATGAATTTTCCGTTGCGTCATAATTAAATGATTACGCCTAGCGAAGTCACTATTCACGTCGCTAACGAATTAATTCTAAATTAATTCGTTCGCCCGAATTAAAATCTAATTTTAATTCCGCGTCGAAATCTAATTTCCTTTAATATATCAAATATAATAATTTACCGTTTAATTCCAAATTAATCGTTATCTCTCTTTAAATGATATTTTATCCCAGATAAAATATCTCCATAATTAATCCCAGATTAAATTTCTCTCTCTTTTAATTAATCCCAGATTAATTTAGAGTGCGAGTCATACGTCATCGGTGAATCTTTGGGAAGCGACCCATGAGATCCCCAGATATGTTGGCAGTAAATTCCGTCATCGGACTATCCGAACACGTAAGTACCTCGTACTACGTTTATACCGATTTACAAGACAAGGTTGGCCTTTAGCAAAGCGCCATGCCTACCCAATTCTCCAGAAATATCCTTACATGAATAAAGGATCTATATCAGGCGTAGTATACGTAGTATTGCGTATTTCTGTCCAGTATCGGATGATCACGTGCTAGGCCTGGGGCTGGAATTGTGTCTGCCCCGTACGAAGCACATGTCGGATGTCTGATGACTAGTCTCTATAATCGGATAAACCTGACCTTGTCATTTTATCCCGATAGCTGCAGCATTTAAGAGAACCAGTCTCGTATCCTACGTGACCATCATCTCCATATGACTGGAGTGACACTTCCGTCTTGACATCACACCCAACACACTACGATTCTCAATATACCCAGTATTGGCGTACACAGAACCTATTAAAGCCGTGGACGACCTCAACCAAAGTATATTGATTGTCGCAAGTATTAGCGGTGCAAGTCTCAGGTTAAGACCAAATACACCTACCCTGATTTCGGACTTCTATAGACACATAGTCATACTACCAATGGAATTCCGAGGGGGTCTATCCAGAGCGAAGCTGTTTCCCGTACCATCGGTAAAACACAACCTCCTATTACACTTGCATAAGTATCCTATACCCAAATATATGAGAACTATGATGTTGTGCCCTCACAACGCGCACAAGTGTAATACTAGTCTTTTACGTATTTATCGATGTCAAATCTCGATAATACTCTGACTAGTGATATTTAATGATTTATCCTTCGTGGACTGATACTATCTCATATCATTCTCCGTCCAGGAACAAATCACTGGGACCTCTCATCATTTATACATCTAGGTGATCTAATCACAAATGATAAGAGTGCAATCTCATTTGTCACATAGTTAATTTGTACAACAACACCATGATCTGTACAAATAGTGACGATATGGGTCATAATTGTCCAACACACACCCAATACACTACGATTCTCAGTAAACCCAGAAGAGGCGTACACAGAAATTGTTAAAACCCCGGACGACCAAAACTAAAGCGTACTGATTGTCGCAAGTATTAGCGATGCAAGTCTCAGGTTAAGACCACATACACCTACCTTGATTCGGATTCCCATAGACACACAATCATACTACCAATAGGATTCCGAGGGGTCTATCCAGAGCGAAGCTGTTCCCGGTCTAACTGCTAACAGAACCTCCTATCACACTTGCATAAGTATCCAATACTTAAATACATGAGAATTATGTCGTTAAGCTTCCATAACGCACACAACTGTAATACTAGTCTATTCCACATTATCGATATCCAGTCTCAATAATACTACGACTCGGGAAATTTAATGATTAAACCGTTCGTGGATTAATATCGTCTCATATATTAATCCAGAACTAATCATAAAGACTTTTATCATTTATATATATCCAAGTAATCTAATTACAAAATGATAAAATAGCAATTTCATTTGTCACATAGTTAATTTGTACAAAAACCACAATGTCTTTTACAAATAGTGATGCTATGGGTCATAATTGTCCAACACAATGGTACGTGGAGTTGTATCTAGAGTGCAGATTATACTACCGTCTATTCGGAATCGGTTATGAAATTTATGTTCTGGTTTCCATCCTATATACCAAGGACATAAAACAAAGACAAAAACAAAAACACACACTTATATGCAGTGAAAATAAAAAAATATGCAGTCGTGCAAAAACATAAAACACGAGCACACACACATACAATGAGAAAAATAAATGCAACTTCTAAGAAGAGTTACACCGAAATGCACTTTCATTATGCCTTTTAGACTTAAGGCATTCAAAAGTAGATGAGAAATCATCTTGCTTCCTCACCCAAACTTTGTTAGGAAACTCTTTCACTTAAATATTCTTAGTCAACAAAGCAAGTTTCTCGCTAAGAAATTATGTTTGTTTAGTTAGTGCAGAAACTTGAGAAACTATATTTGAAGAATCAAATCTATTTGACACGCTCTTAGGCCTTTTTTTTTTTGCTTGTGCAACATGAAGCATTTAGACCTAATGTGTCATGCCTTGCCACAATGGTGACATATATGCACAAATCTCGGATGAGAGCGAGGTTTACCCAGCACACTTCTAGATTGAGGTTGAGGTTGAGACACAGAAGAGGAACAAACTGAGGAATCACATGACTACACTCAACAGGTTTCTTACCTAAGTCACGTTTAGTAGGGATTGGCACAGCTCTAGACGATGACGTCTTATCATAATTTGGGTCAACGCTAATCCCTAATATACAGTCTAGTTTCTTATACTTATTAGAAAATACAGGTAAATGTTTTCTAGTATCTTCAAGTTTTGCTTCTAGAGATTGAACTCTATCAAGTAGCCATTTATTCCTCTCCTTAAGGTCATCTATCATCAAAAGGCTTTGCTCAAACTTAGTTTGAGATTCATTCTTGTCCAACTCTACTTCCTTCAGCCTCTTATTGACCTATATATTCATCTTCTTGATAACTAAACTCTCATTAAATAGTGCAGTGTAGGCTACCTAAGACTATCCTCATCCACAGACTCGTCATGAGAGAAATGTGATCCAACATCTTCATCACTAACATTTTCCTCTCTTTCACCGACCACACTAGAAGTAAAGGCCATAAAACTGCTCTTATCTTTAGGAGACTCATCAGAAGTATAGCCACTTTCTGAATCACTTAGCGGGGCTGCCATGGCTTTATTGCCCTTGGACTTAAGGTATATGGGACATTCATATCTAATATGCCCATACCCTTCACACTCAATATATTGAATGCCATGGGGTTTGCTACCCATATCCTCTCTAGATTCCCTCATACTATGCCTACTCTCTCTAGGCTTATCATCATTATCTATATCATGGCTAACATTCTTCAGCTTAAGAAATTTCTTAAACCTCTTTGCAAACATGGCCAAATCATGATCAGTGAGATTATCACCATCATCATCACTTGACGGATCATGAGCAACTTCCTTTGCGATATTCATCGCTATGGTCATAGGCTTTTTATATCCATGAAGTTTCTTCCCATATACTTGTAATTTTCCAACGAAGTCCTCTAATTTAAGGTGATCTAAGTCGTCACTCTCCTCGATGGCTGTGATCTTAAGTAAGAACTTGTCAGACAGAGATCTAAGGATTTTCCTCACTATCCTATTGGTAGGAATAGCCTCACCTAGGTTAAAACTTGAATTAACAATATCATTAATCATTGTATAAAATTCATCAAAGGTCTCATCAAATTTCATACTAGCAACCTCAAATCTAGTGGCAAGCTCTTGGAGTCTATTATTTTTAAGAGATAGTGTTCCCTTATGCACAGTTCGAAGGATGTCCCAAGCATCATTGGCTATTTCATACATGCAAATACCCCAAAATTCAGCGGAGCACACAACATCATGAATGGCATTAATTGCCTTGATATTCCTATTGCTAGCATCAAATTCATCATTAGTCTAAGTCAGATTGTCTTTAGGGGAATACCTCATTAACAATAACCACGGGAGGTTTCCACCCGTACCCTACTATCATCCCGACCCTCTCATCTAAGGATTTAAGGAACGCTATCATGCGAACCTTCCAATATAAATATTCAGTCTCATCGAAGAATTGAGCAAAATTTATGGGTCGACTTCTTTCCATATCTAAATAGGTCAAGGATCGCGGTCAGTCTCTGATACCAATTGAAAAAAATCGTATTTCGTCTAAAGTTCTGACACTTTGTAGAATTAACCAATAATTATGATAAGTCCTAAATATTTTTATTATGGATTTTCAACAAACACACTTAAATCTAAGTAATTATAATAAAAATCAGAAAATAAAATCAACAACATAAGTATTTTGGTGACGAAGCGGAAAACTAGTGCGAGTAAGAAACCACTCCGAGTATCTCGGCTACCAGCCCAAAATCCACTATGATGAGAAATACCTAGAGTGATGGTATAATACCTATGGCAGCAACTTCACCGACTCTAATACCTCTAGACTGTAAGAACTCGAAGAACTCCTCGAGCCCGTACCTATGATTTTCTTCAGAACATCTGAAGTCTCTGAGCGAATCAACTCTACAAGCATGCAACGCCAGAACTCCAATTGTCAATCTTCCTCATTGAGAACTCTGAAGGGTTAGGAAATTGGGTTTGGTTGTGTTGAAGGTTTAACAAAGATGAATCTCACCAAAACAGCGAAGACAGAAGAATCAAAAAGTCTTCAAGGTAAAAACACTAAGGTTGAAAAGATAGAAAAGTTTTAGGCTTCAAGATATTGTGTTTTCAACACCTCGGTAAGGAGTCTATAATCATATATATATATATATATATATATATATATATATATATATATATATATGTACTGCAAAAAAGAGGGGTTTCATAATCCAAAATAGGTTTAAAATGAATCCAAAATAATTCACTTACGCACCAAGATTCGAATACCACTAAAACACGTGTCGAAAGCGTGCTCACTAGAAGGTTTCGTTCGAACGCACTGATGAACACACCTCGAATGCAAGCTCACTGGAAGATTTTGTTCGAACGCATTGATAAACACACTATGCACTGTAACCTTATGCAAAGTTTCATTCGAACCCAAACACGAACGTGACACTAACACCACACGTTCAAACGTATACACGAACTTAGCACTAACGTTGCGGTTGAACAAGCCTTCAACTTAAGAGACTATATTTTGGAAGTTAGACGATTTTCATTACATCCAAGCACTTTAGAAGCAACAATATGTGTGGATAATTGGACCCCAGCTGATCGGAGGCAATAATAAGATGCCCCCGATGACTTTGAAGACTTATTCGTCAATACATCTGCAAGTGCAAGCGGAAGGGGCTGAAAGATCAACAATAGACATAGATAATGATGATGTGTAAATAATTGTAATGAGGAACTATCTAAAAAATGTAATGGAATTACTTGAGCTTTTATTTCTCTCACCCCTAAAGGATACGTAGACAACTTATGTTTTAAAAATTTAAGTTCAAGCTCTTTTATTTTATTTTTAATTTAATGTAACTAAATTCAAATTAATAAATTTAAATAAATTTGAAATCTAATATTTATTTTTTTAAGAAAATAAAATTAAGACTTTAAATTAATAAAAAAACCGGAACCGAACTGAAACTGTTCGATTCGATTCCGGTGCCCGGTTCCACATTCTTGTGGAATCGGAACCTAACCGGAATTATCTGATTCGGTTCTGGTATAGAATCGAACCCTCTCGTTTGATGTTTAAAACAACTGCCATTTATATTTTATTATTTTCATAATACCCTAACACTCTTCCTAAGATCAAAAAGTCAAGGTTTATTTATATTTTTTCATATTTATCCTTGTTATAAAATAATTATCATTTTTACATCATTATTAATATATTAAAAATTATTGAAAATATAAAAATATAATTATAGAATATAATATTTTCATATAAAATTATTATAAGACCTAAGTGTTTTTAAGAAAATTAGTTTTGTTAATTATCTTCAAAAATACATATAAAATATTTATAGGAAATATATGAAATGTCAATTTAATACTATTTTTTTAGGCATTATATTTGTTTATTTGTATTTGCATATCTTAGGTAATATTTGCTTGTTTGAAGAAAAAATTAGAAAGTTTTAGATGTTATAATAAATAATATTCTTAGTTTTATTTTATTTTTTTATTATATTGTAGTACAAAACTAACTAGGAAAACATAAATTTCTATAGTAATATTAATTTTAAAATAATTTTTCTATAAAAATATTATATTTTGTAATAATTTTCATATATATTTTTAAATTTTTTAATGTTAACAGTGAAGTA
The DNA here is from genome assembly GCA_019454045.1 of Zanthoxylum bungeanum. Taxonomy (NCBI): domain Eukaryota; kingdom Viridiplantae; phylum Streptophyta; class Magnoliopsida; order Sapindales; family Rutaceae; genus Zanthoxylum; species Zanthoxylum bungeanum. The sequence goes on along the minus strand of SKCR01027657.1, from coordinate 14,381 downwards.
AATGGTTAATTATTTATGACAAAGGTAAATATCTCAAAACATTAATAAAAACATAATATTTCTTTTATTTTTTTTACCTAGGGGTTTTGGAGGGTTATTAAAATAGTATGAAATAAGTGGTAGATAACAATAAATTAATAGGAGACTGTGTAACATCACGGAAATTCCGACATAAAAATGGATGACCACTTCATTATAGAAGATGTAATACGTGATATAAATCATGCTTGAGTGTGTATGTACTTGCGAAATTATTTTTTGGACATTCGATAAATCATTCGCAGTTTTAATAAGAAATTATTTTTCTGTTCTATACCAGACAAACTTTAATACTTTGGCCATAACTTTGGCTACTGATGTCCGATTTTAGGGATCGTGGTGGAGTTTCGAAGCTAAGACAAAGATCTACAACTTTTATGTTGAGTATTGTCTTAAATTCCGACCATAAATAGGTCGACAAATGCTAGTCTTGTTGCATGTATTGTAGCAGCTCAGGATTTCTCTAGAAAATTCACTATGTGATTAAATGAAATTAATATTCTATTATAAAAATACAGCCCCTATGTTTTTTTAACACCCTTGACTACTATTCACCTTCATCTTTCTTGAACTTCTCACGAATTTTCTAGATAAAAAACATTAAGTTTGGACCATCTGTCTCATTCTCACGCAAACAATGAGGATTTTTGTGCCCTCAAGCTAATTCTCAAGCCTAGCTAATTCTCAAGCAGTGAAGTTAACCTGAAATATTTTCGGGACAGGTTGTGATAATTCATTTATAAGTTGAGTTTTCGATGTCCAAATGATGAACCGTAAAATTTTAAGTACAATAGACGTATGAGAGAGTAACATATCCAAAAATTAGAAATTTTAGACTTAATATCAAGCCAAACCGAATCTTTGAAGTTGAGTGACTTGCTACCACTACACCGATCTTTCTATCTAAACAGCCCATGAATTTCGATTTAGAACTTAAGTTTTCAAAATCAAAACTAATATCCGAAAAAACTGACATAAACTAGACACATTAGGGACCATTCTATTAAAATTTTAGCCTTTGATTCCATCCGAATTAATTGTAGTGAATTTGCGAAGTTAACTATTGAGTAATGGATTTTAACTTCCGAGTTCCTTTACTTTTAGTGAATTTGGGATCTCATGTGTTGTATAGCCCAATTAATGTTTAATAATTATTTTTGCCATGCTTAGTCTAATGAGTTTGATTTATTATATGTTACTGACATGAGCTCACATCGTTAGCGGTTCTACAATGAGTTTATAGACAATCATCAAGCTTTGTGGGTGGATATCTATATTTTTTTTTATAATTTGATTTGGATTTAATAATGTGATATTTGAATTTATTTTTATAAGTGTTTTAAAAGAAATGATTTCAGATATATGTTGAATTCGTTTATAATTATATGATTCCGTCTCGATGCTTGAAAATATGTTGATGTTTTTAAACAATAAAATTTTGTTTCCATCGAGACGCTTCAAAACCCGTTTCCATCACGGTGCTTGATAGTTTTACATTTTTGACCCTTCATGACGCTTGTATATGTTTCGTTCCGGCATCACCGGGGCGCTTGTTATAGGGTTCTGACCATTAAGAAATGGCTGGCCCACTACCATTTGTCGACATGGTCTTGTTTGGACATTGTCCGGTCTTTGCGCACGTTTAGGTTAGTGAACGCTTGTTGATTTTGATGAGACTATTCCGAAAAAACATGATATGAGGTTTTGATCACAGTTTTAAGATTTCGATGAGTTTATACATAATGAATTTTATTTGATTATGTTATTTTTAGTATCCATTCACCAGGTTGTTCAAACGATCTGACCCCCCCAACTCCACAGATTATTTTGCAGGTAGCTTTATTTAGTGAGCCATATGTCCTAGAGTTTCATATAATATGTAAACGGAATAATTTGTTATAAAATAGAATATGCATTGTTCATTTATAAATTATTTTGATTTAAATCGCATATTATAAATTATCCATTTTATCATTGATAACTTATGTGTCTTCTAACTTATTGTATGAGTGTCATACACAATATGATTTAAGTCTGAAGTTAGTAATCCAAAATAGTGCATAGAGAACAAACAAAACGAGTACTTTATTTTTGGTTTATCGATAGTTGTGGTACATTCTATAAATGTATGGTGACCTTTATCCTGGATCGTCCATGGGGTGACATGAGAATGGAGGCATCTTATATGATCTGATCATATAAGATTGGACCTAGATAGAAATGAATTTCTTATAATATCCGTTAAATAAAGAAATTCATTTCAATATACTTGATGGTCATATATTGATTGATCTGAATCCTGAGTGTACTACGAACTTCCGCATGGAAAGCTATGTCATTGGATTTACAAAGGTGAGGTTGGTGTAGAAATCCCGACTAATTACTACGTACTTTGGGGACATGGTTTGGTGTGTAGCTAGGGATGTCTTACATAGATATTGAGTTCACTCCCTCTTGTGAGAAGTAGAAGAGTATCTTTCTTAAGTGTTTATTCGGTATTTGAATGATTAGAGCACTCAAGTCTTTCTATTACGTATAGAAAGATTAATATTCATAATAGTTATGAATAAATTGTTCAGTAGAGAATCAATGATACTTAAGGTAAAAATAATTAGAGGGGTATAACATATATTTTGAACTGACTCTAATTATAAGATACTTGTGAAAGATTAATCTGTATCTAATGACTATATCGATTGACACCGACGTAGTTCAGCTTATGTTATTTATCTACGACAACGAGAGTGCAGCTTTGAGCTTTTAGTGGAATAACCCGAAGTTAATAATTCAGAATATTTAATTAAATAGTTTAATTAATATTTCGGGATTATTGGAGCTCGGAACTGTAGGTTCATTTGGTCTCCGTGCTAGCTCGGTATAATGTAGCAAATTAAATCTAATTGGATAGTCCAATTATATACTCACATATATATATTATTATTAATGTAATGAATAATATATTTGTCACACACGAGACTTTATGCTAAATGTAATATAATGTTTTATTTAAATAAATGATTATGAGATAATCCTTTATTATTTTAAAAAGGGTTGTAAATATTAAATTATTTAATATATCACTTTTGGAAATAAATGATTTTAAAATTCATTATTATAAAAATGTTCGTTACATCCTTTCATTTAGTAACACATTTCATGTCATTATGATGACATTTATCAAAAGGTTTTGATGTTACAAAATAATAGGACTGGCCGAATTTTTTGAGAAAAAAGAGTGAGGGTTTTGTTTAATTTTTGACAACCAAAACCCTAAGAAGAACAAAAGAAAAAAGGTTGTGTGTGATAATCTTAATCTCTAACGTGTTTAGAGATTTCTTTGGTGAGTCAAGCCCACTATTATTTTTGTTAGTTGCGAGTCATAGTATGGAAGACTCATTGGAAATCAAATCGAAAAACTTCACTTATCTTTCGGGGAGTGTTTTATGTTATTTTTTGGTGTATCTCTTTTGGGACAATTAGGGCTGATTTAAGGGTGTTGTGGGGTTGTTTTGGTGAAAATATTTGGACATGAATTGATGCCCTCAATCATGCAAAACAAGGGTTATTTTTATATGTGTTGTGCGCGCATTTCGTGTAAGAAACAGTCTAATTTTGGGATGCTGTTATGAGGCTGCTTGGTGGCTATTCGAGGCTGGAAAAATAGTCAAAAACAGAAGCAAAACAAGTCTAAAAGGGCTGGATAGTTTTGGCTAAGAAGGGGAAAATGCATAAAAATTTTCCAGGTCGATCCTGGTGCCTAACATGTTTTCGTCGCGCGGAAAATCATTTCCTACAAAATCTTCTTCAAAGTCTAGTCGGCTGCTTCTACTGCCTCGTTGGCTTATGATTTTTATGGTGAAGACTTGTAGTGCCCAATCCCATACTTCTGAAGCATGGATTTGATCTCCCTTTGAAATTGCACCCCATTTTTCTATTACCACGTAGTGTGGCATTCCATACTAATAGATGATATTTCGGGCTATGAACTTAACTATCTGCTTAGCTATAACCTTACGAAAGGATTCATCTTCTACCCACTTGGAGAAGTAGTCCATGAATGCAACTATGAATCAATGCCTATTAGAAGCATATGGCTTGATCTCACTGATTAGGGCGATACCTCAAGCTGAGAAAGGCCAAAGCTCCGATAACCCGTGTAACTTCGTTGGTGGTAAGTTGTTCAAGTTTCCATGGGTTTAATAGTCGTGATAATGCTTCAAAAGTTCTGTGCAATCCGCTTCTATAGTCAAAAAGTAAAATCCTTGTCGCATAATTTTCCTCGACATGTTAAGTCCGGTTATGTGCGGTCCACATACCCCCGCATGGACTTCCTCTATTACCTTTTCAGCTTTATCCTCATTCAGGCACCTTAACTGTATTCCATTAGACAGTAATTTATATAAATCCCCTTAAACTTTTGAATAAAGAAGCCAGCTTCTAAATTTCCATTATGTCCTTTTTTAACACCCCGATAATTCCGACATGAATGTAGATGTTGTATTTTTACGCATAGCCCAATGATGAGTCACTTACTGGGTCACCCTCTGAAATTTGTAAAATTGTAATGATGAACGAAAAAAGGAAAAGAACTTCAGGGAACATAGCCAAAAGCCACTTGGACGTCACCTATGTATGGCCTACTTTCTCTCTAACCAAAACATGTGACCGAACATACTTTTAAAACCCTAATTCCGACCAGACATGACACAACTGTTGGTGAATGCGCAAATTGTCAGTTACTAAAATTTAGAGATCTGACTGTCTTCGACTGGACATATAATTCAAATTGTATAGCCGGTTGGACATCTATCCAGCTGACATGACACATACAAAATTAAATTATCTGGAATCACGGGCTTCGTAACGTCCAGCCAGAGATACATCCCAAACTCTAAATTCAGTCGGACATGGTTTGAGTTGTATCTAATATTTTGATTACCAATCACTCGAGATGAATTGGAAGAGGATGAGGGATTTTGCTCCCCCTTCCATCCTCAGACCCTCTATGTTCCACTATAAAAGTGGGTCTTTTTAAAGTGTTGAGGAGGATCATTTGGAGAGGCTAGAAGCTTGAAAGAGTGATAAAACCCTAAGAAAAATAATAGTAAACACCTACCTCCCCTTAGAGTTCCATAGGTTCTGGTATGAAAACCAACAGAGACCCAACGATCAGAAGCGTCTTTAGAGCCTAACTACATTAAAAAATGTACGACCAAAGGGCACTATTTTTAATATTTCTTCGCATATGAGATTTTGGTTTTGAAACTGTATCTCCAGTCGGACGTACACTACGTCCGACCGAACATGAACACACACTTGGCCAGATATATATATATTCGGCCCCACTTACTATAGTCTGTAGTTTATGTATGCTTAGTTACTTTCATGTTATGCTTGTTAGCTTTAATTTATGCATAGGGGTGAGCAAAATCGATTTCGGTTCCGGTTCCGCATAGAACCGGAACTTACCCGGAAAAATTCGGTTCCGCACTAAGTGGAACCGGAACCTACCCAATTAAACAAGGTACCCTATTATTCGGTTCCAATCCGGTTCCGGTCCGGTTTCGATCTGATTTTGAATTTCCCTATTTTAAAATATTTTAATGAAAACTACATTCCGATACGAGTCCGTAGGAAAAAACGGGACCAAATCGGAGTGCATAAGCTCAAGAACGAAGAAAATGAAGTTACCTGGGCGAAAATGAAGTTAATAAATTCTACTTTGCTACTTAACATAGCTCATTAAGATACATTAAAGCGTTTCAAAATCCATTGACTTAGACAAATTTAATAAATGAGGAGTTACCTGGGCGATGCTGATGATGAAATGACGAAACCGAGGGTGAATAGTAGCTTATTGCTTAAGCTTAGCAGCAACAGGTTTGCTTAGCGTTTTTAGCGCGAGCGTTCCAAGCTTCAATACTGGCAAAACCATTACTAACGACTCTTTAAAAGTTGTACAATTAAATAATGAACGCCAAATGTTTAAAATTTATGTTCATATAAACCAGTTCCATGGTCCGGTTCCGATTCCGACCATTTTGGAACCGGAACCTACCCGGATAAAATCGGTTCCTTCATATTTGGAACCGGAACCTACCCGATTACAACCGGTTCCGGTTCAAAACTCGGAAAATCGGTCCGGTTCCAACCTAATCTGTAATATCTTGGTCATCCGTAACCTGCCCAGCACAATAAATAATTGTGTGAAGCATGTTAATATTCATTTTAGGGTATGAAAATGATTTTCATGACTTATAAATCCCGACCGGAGACTCGGGATAAATTTTCAAGTTTTGACGCTTTTCCGTTAATTTTCCGTTTTGAACAGCTGTTAGTAAAATAGCCATAACTTCTTCGTTTTAACTCCGATTTTGACAAGTAATATATCGTTTTGAAGGGAAGACATAGACGCACATCTTTTATGTTAAATATTTTCCCAATATATGACCAGAAATAGGTCAAACATTTGTGCAAAGTGGCTGTCACTGCACAAATCCGAGAACAAATAAGAAAGTGACACTTGGCACAACAAAAGCCACTCACCAACAAAGCAAAAATCTGTCCCCAAGTATAAATAAGACTATATTCACTTCTTCTCTTTCATCCAGCCCCAAATTTCGAATTTGCTTCTATCTTTCACGCCATCTTCATATTTTCTTCATGTTTCCATCAATTTCTCATGCAAAATGGAAGGAATCAAGTGTTCAATCAAGCATGTAAGTCATCTAAGTCTTGCTCTTCCATTAATTTTCAGATTTGAGGCTTTAGATACTCTCCCCCAAATTCTAATTTGAAAGGACCCTAGGGAGAGATTTATGAAAGTGATATGATTGACTGAAAGAAGTTGAATATTTGTATGTTTTGTGATATATAGGCATGTGTCTAACTTCAATTCTATTGAGTTCATAAAAATTCCCCCAAATTTTGCTTAGGGTTGAAAATGATGATGATAGAATGTTGATGATTTTGTTGAGATTGGTTATGGATTAATGATGATTGGTTATGTTTGGTTTGATTGGAATGGAAAATGCAAAAGTAGTAAATTGGACAGTTTTGTTAAAACAGTAGGTTTGGTGTGTACTCTGATTTTCGTGGCCTTGGAAGGGAATTAGCAAAAGTGTAAAACATGAAACTTGTCGCTTTATGTCTTATATATATTCCTGTAAAATGGATTTGTGAAATATTAAGTATTGGAAAATTTATGGGGTAATGATTGGGGCTGGTTTTGGTTGGAATTTATGCATACAGTTCTCTGTAAATCAATTAATATGAGGACCTTAAGAGCTGAATTAGGCTAAGTGGTAAGTATGAGTTTTGTTCATTTATTCGTTAACTAAATTCCTGTAAAGTGGTTTTTCAATTGGACTTAAATTTCTTCTGAAATGGCAAAGAAACCGAGAGATGTTCAGGTTGTAGCACTACTGGAAACATGGCTGAAATTTGTAAATTCTTGTTTAATGGTTTGATCAAATTTGTTACATGTTTGCGGAAATAATTTGCATGTTTTGATAATAAATTGATGAGGGTTAATGTATATGGGCATGTAATGATTCGCGGATGGGTGACGATTGTGCATATGAGCATGTTGTATGTTACAATAAAGTAGAATGGATTATTGTGTTATTTACAAACTTGTTGTATTTGTTAACTAAAGGAAATGGAGTCGATATGTAAATGCTTTAAAGACTTTGTGGTGATGATAAAAAAAAAAAAGTGTCGATTTCGAATGGCGCGTGGAGTCTAGGTAAGTACTCTATGCAAGGATTATCTTGAATTGTGTGATATTGATTATCTAGGAATTAAAGTAAACTTTAAAATTGGATTAAATGTTGGATGATAAACTTGCTAGGATATTTTAGAGACTTATTTGAGTAAAGAAATATTGTATAATAACGAGTAGCATGTTATGTGAGTAAGAATGTTGTAGGAATACTAGATGATATGGAAGTATGAGTAAGGATAAGAGTAAGTATGATCAAGTATGAGTGAAGTTATGTAGACAAGTATGAGTATGATTAAGCATGAAACCATATATAAGTAAAGAGGTAAGTACTTGTGGGGAATGTAAAGTGAAATATAAATAATATGATACCGTAATTGTAATGATGTGTTTTTTTGTAATATGACTCAAAATATTTGAGAAATGGAATGCAAGAATATATGATTATAATGGTAAGATTATGACAATTGGTGAATTGTGCGTGATTATGGGTTATGATATATGGGTGACGTGGAAACGCTTGAAAATATGTGATGTACACAAGATACCAGTATGAGTTGTGATTTTATAATCATGCTTAAAGCGTGTGGTAATGCATAGTGAGAATATTGATATGTGAAATGTGATATGATTATGTTTACACTATTTGAGTTAAGTATGTTTGTGTGACTGCGTAAGGGTATGTGAAGCTGAACGATAAGTGAATGACATGTATAGATACTTGGAATTATGAGATGTATGAGAATATGCATAATGATATGAATATGTATGTTTGAATACATGTGTATGCGTATGAATAGAGCTTGAATGCATGAGAACATTAGCAAATGGGGAAGCATGAGAAATAAAAAATGGAAGTAAGAGTAATGATATTGTTTGAACATGTATACGAGCATATGTTGTGGAAAATGCACGTGTATGAGATATCTATGCATGGATACAGGATCATATATTGAAAAAGTTTAAAAAGAAATGGAAGAAAAGAGATTTCTATAGTTTTCAAAAATTCAAAAAATGATTTCAGTTTTGAGATACGAAACATGGTTTTATATTTTCGGGGCATGAGGTAAAACCTCACCCCAGTACGTAACTTGAGACACAGATGGAATTGACGGATATCATATGGATTCGGGATTTGGGATTTGACCCATCCCAGTTGTACATTGTTGGAATTGACGGATTTATATACATGTGCACATGTGGAGGACTGGGGGGACGCCCCTAGATCCTCAGCGCTCAGATGGTACATTCCTGGGCGGAGATGCGCCTACGGGCAGAGATGTGCAATTCAGATTTCGATTTTCAGAAAAAGAGTTTAGAAAGCGATTTTAGAGAGAAGTACAAGAAAGAGTTTTCAGTTTTCAGATTCTCAGTAAACAGTTTTCAGAAACAAGATTTTAGAAATAGTTTCCAGAAACCAGAGATTCAAAGCACGATTTTAGAAAGATTAGTTTTATTAAGAGATATTCAAACAGAGTTTTAGAAAGCAGTTTTTCAGAAAAGGTTTTTCAAAAAGTATTTTCCAAAGATATGGCATAATTAAAGATCAGTATAACTTATAGGTTAAGCATATAAGTCATACATTCTGGTTAATATACGAGATGCATATAGTTAACATTGAAGCATGATAGCATGATTACATCTATATGGATATATGATTGATGTTGTATGTATGGTATTTTGTATCATGATTACATCTATGTGATTATGATTGATGCTTGTGTGTATTATATGGTTACATACAAGAAATAATTTGTAAGATACTAGCGTATGACAACATGATTACATATACATGTATGGTGTTATTGAGTTGAAAATAAGAAATTTGCAAAGGCTTGTATTTATAGCATTTAAGCTTAATAAGTTCGAATATGAATATATGAAATTACAGATGTAAGGTACATTAGTTTGCATATGTTTATGATATTGTGATAATTTGTTATGTTAGTGAATTTATTTACCTGCGTGTGAAATATATTAATGACAGAATTAGTATATAGAATATAGATATTTAAAGATGAATGTCTAATAGAAAGAATATTATATAAATCCGATTTGATGATATTTCAATGAAATACAAGGTAAGTATGATAAATAACCAAACTAGATTAGCAAAGAATAAGTAGTTAAGTATTGAGATATCAGAGTAGCGCAACAGAAACATGATGAATACTGACTTAATAGATGGGGATGTAATAATTTGATGAGTATATTTTAAATGCATGTGTTTGACGCTCAATGAATGAGCATAGTTACTTACTGAGTCATTATGACTCACACCACCACAGTTTGTTAGTTTTGCAGGTTGGTGACCTGATCGGTCAACCACAGACACCAGAGCTTGAGGAGCCGAATAGTAGCGTTGCAGTCAGCCAGTCACCAGGTCTTGGGGGAAATAAAGAGTCTAGTAACTTATGTTTTAGTTTTTATAAGTTGTAACGTGCTGAGCACGAGTTTATTTTAGAAAAGTTTTTGTATATACGTATTTTCAGGCACGGAGCCCTGGTTGTATTATGTCTGCATCGTATTTTATTTGGGCCCTTAGATTTCATTAACGTTGAGATACCGGCCTGAGGCCGAGATTTAATTTTCATGTTGTAAATGAATGCTGGCTATAGGCCAGGTTGCATGATGTTACAAATACATCATGCCGAAATTTTTCTAGAATCAGAGGCTTATGGAGACGGGATTAGCCTGTCTCCTGCCGGTTGCATCCTGGCTTAGGCGGGATGTTACATAATCACACTATTCAGGTTTATTACATGTTTACTTTACTATTCAGGTTAGTATGCATGCCATGTTCTGTTTGCTATGTGAACTGCGAATGAATTCTGGCCAGACTTATCTTATGTCAGACCGGACATCAATGATATCAAGCCATATGATTCCCCTCTGGTATATTGGATGGAAACTCATACATAAATTCCATAGCTGAATCTGAATGAACGGTAATGTGGTTTGCAATCAAGATACAATTCCATTTATCATGGGGATGATGGCCATTTGATAAGAATGATCAGCAACTGATGAGCTGAATGCTTTCATCTATAAGCCTTGACATCTTAAGCCTAGTGATAAACTCTAAAATGTCCATTTATTATGATTTGTATCACTTGTTGGTTTTCATTAAATGCTTTAATGATCAAATACCAAAGTTTAGTAAATCATTTTCCTTTTAATTAAATTGAAACAAAAAGCAAAATATCTAAATATTATTATTCCCAAATTTCGGCCAAGTGTTGGCGAGAGTATAAATTGTTTTGTTCCATTTTCATTCATTAGGTTAAGTTACCAAGGTTAATTACAAAGTGAGTTGAGAGCAAAAGTCGAAGAACAACAAAGAAACCTTCACCAAAACGTAGTTTTGTAAGTTTTTTCTTACTTTTTTCAATTTAGAAATTGTTTCTATCATGCTTAGCTTCGACATGTATTGCTAGGATGTTGTCTCTACTCTTTTAGTTTGTAATTAAATGGTTGGAACTTGTTTGAAAGGTGCTTACATGTTTGATGAATAAAGTAAGCTTGAAATGGTTTCAAAAGCTCACTTTTGATTATTTGATAATCATGTTGCCATTCTAGAGTTACTAATCCACTCATTGATGACCTAGAATTGTTCTTGAGTTGTTTCATAGTGGTGAGACTTGTTTGGTGTAGTAAAGATTGAATTAAAGTGTTGGATTTAATTAATTTGGTGTTATTTGTCAATTTTAAGAAATTATTAAATTAGGGTTCTTAAACCTTTCTAAATTTGGGATTTTTCATATATGTGATGTATTATGATGTATATATGTTGTATATTAAATTTGGGATTGATTGGATTTTGATCTTGACTTGTTTTGAATAAAAATGGATCAAATTGTAAATCTTGAAAAATATGGGGCTTTTCGGCAATTTCAAAAAAAATTGGGATTTTGTTGCAATTTGTATTTTGATGTGCAGGACATGTTGGAAATCATTTTAGAATTGATTTGGAATCATCCAAAATTATATTTGACAATTTAAGGACTAAAATGAACAAAATGCAAGGTTTAGGGGTCAAACGGTAATTTTTAAGAAATATGATTTCTTGATTTAAATTTCAATTTTTAAGTATAGGTATTTAAATATATAATTTTATTTAATTGATCCAAGAAAAATTATTGAAATCGAAAAATTTTGATTTTCCACCTTCCACTGTATTACCGGATTTTCCCCTTACAACCCTAACAATATATTGGAATTGGAGTTCCAATAGTATAACATAATGTACCATGAACAAAGGAAGCTCGTATAGACATGTGAGTATTTATTGGAGCAAATATTGAATGACTCACATGTGATTCATAATAGTTGGAAGTACACACCATAGTCAATAGGAATCTCCTCGAGTCGAGTAGCATATGTAATCCTTTGACTATAAGATAAAGTTGATTTTGTGTGTGATCCTCCACACTTTGATGCCATATATGTCAGAGACCTTTCATGGTCTGATAGGTAGATGATCGTGGGTGTGGACCGATATACTCGTTAATCAAGTGCGTATTAAGATAAGATTTGTCGGCCCATATGTGTACAATAAGGGGTTAAGGTATCCATGTGAGTGAGTCACGATTCTTAAGACTTTGGCCAAAGCCGATCACCTAGGGTTGATCAAATATATATCAGAAATGGTGTTTTGATTAATTGTAAAGAATCGTGGACATATCAACAATATGTAATGAGCGCCTTAGAAACTTGACGGTGTAATCTATGTTTCATAAGCAGAACTCAGATAGTTTACGACAGAGGGATTGTTAAACATATATGATAACCTCAACTTGTATACTTCAAAAAGGTCGTTTGTATTCTTCGCAAATTTGAAGGTGGTCGAATTATGTACATATGAGCTAGGCTTATATGACGAACGTGTCTGAACTTATAAAGTCACATAATATGTAGTGTACTCATTGAGCACTTGGGTAGCCGATAATGTTTGATAATAAATAATATTTAATACTATAATTATCAATCAAAGTAATTAAGTGTTATTGGATAACATTAATTATTTGCTTGACCTATCGAGATTAATTAGATTAATCAAAAATCACACAAAGGCCTTTTTGTAATTTCATAAATATCTTTATCATTTGAGGATATTTTGATAATTATAAAATATGTAATAATAAGTGTATTTGACTTGATTTAATTGGATTAAATCAAAGTGGTAGAAAATAAATTAATCAAGTGGTTAAACTTTGTCTACATTTAATTGGATTAAATCAAAGTGGTAGATAAAGTTGATTAGTTACACCTAATATGTATATTTGGATAAATTGGATTAAGTCAACATAAAAGTTGATTAGAACTTTTATTAATTAAAAATTGCATAAGCTTAACTATAGAAGACAAGCTTGAACAAGTTTTTAATTAAGCAAGCATAAGACAAAAAACATAAGAAAAATTTGCCTAAAGAAGTGTTTATAGAAATTTTGGAAGTTCTCTACATTTTTCAACAAGGAGAAGAAGATTAGATCTTTGGTTCAAGCTTTCTAGGTAAATTTGATCTTCTCTAATAAGCTATGTTTTTTTATTTGATACATAAAATTAGAGTTTGGAACTATGGATAAAAGCTTGAAGTTATGACCACCATTCTAAAATCACTTGACCACCTTTAAGTGACCTAAAAATATTTAAGGGTTACTTTTTTTTGTGGGATTCTTATTTTTTTGTATTTTAGATTCAAAATTTACTTATGTATGTATTTTTAATAAATTTATATTTTTGTAAAAATATTTAATATTTTAAAAAATATAATTTTTTTTGTTGATGTTGATTTTGATGTTAAAAATTGAATTTTAGGTGATGGAAATATTTAGGGAAGGTTGGAAATAAATTGGGTAAAATACCCAATTTACATTAGCTCTCTAGAAATAGAGAGTTGATGCCTTAAGATTTAATTAATGTTAATAAAAAATTTAATTCTGCATTTGCACTTTGCATGCGCAAGCATACTGCGCAAGCAGTATGCTGCGTGTCACGGGCCAAACTTTGGTGTCACCAAGTTGAGTCTGTGCGGCACTTGTTAATGTTGCGTCTAACAAGTCAGCCTAGAATTGACCCTACAAGGTCGTGCCCATGGTTAGCCATCTATATAATGTGAACATTATTCGGCAACAAAGTTGAGCATACATTGATAAGAACACATCCACATGGCACAAGACAATGAAACACATATTAGGCATATTGCATATACATTCAAGCATCACATTTGGACAAAGCAATTGGAAATGAAAGGAATCATGTTTCATTAAGCAAGCCAACTAAGGGCGAGAGAGTACACAGCTAAAGCCCCCTAATATGCTGGTGGCCAAGGCCTTCTAAGGTGTCTGGGTCACCCCTCCCCCCTAAAGAGGTTTTAAAGACATTGCACAAGTGACACTAGGAAACACACATGGTGTTTGAGTTGTCACCCCCCCTAAAATAGAAAATAAAATAAAATAAAAAATACAAAAGTGCACCCTAGCACCACAACACAAGCGGCCATGAGCAAGACATTGGCCCTGGACAAGCTTGGATTGTAGGTGCGTTACACTACGCTTGGCGTGTTGTGCGCGCGCATGCGCACAACACGCGCTGAGATATGTTTTCTTCTGTTTTGTGA